>VYZQ01024068.1:0-10146 GCA_013400655.1 Mystacornis crossleyi
ATAATGGAATATTGTGAATTATTCTATAAGGCATAACAAACAAGTATTGTGCAAGACTGGTGTACGTGTGCTTTTATTAATTGGATAAAACAGCTGTCTGTAAACTTTAGAAACCTGTCATTGGCTAGAAAACCTTTAAGAATACTTGGTAAGCAGGAAATCATCGGATGCCTGCTGCCACGTGAGCTGTGTACCATCTCCTGTGTCTCAACTATGTATATGAGACTGATAAAATAATAAACTTGCTCAAGACAACATCAGCGCAGATTCCCTGTCCTGTTTGTGGCTAGGGAGAAAGCCAACGCCGACAAAAGGGAGAGAGAAGGCAAGGGCCAAATGGAGATATTAAGCAATGTCTGGCAGATAACAAGCATAATGAAATAGAGAATAAAATTATCATGTTCAATTTTTGTATGAGAGGTGCTGCCTTTTTTTCCCTCACCCTTTTTCCCTTCTTAAGTCTTTCTTGTCAGTGTAAAGTTTATAGGCAAGTACAAAAAGCAACACAGAGTGGCATGAAGTCTAGATGATGGCCTGTGAGGAGAAGTGCTAGTTATAGCCCAAGGGACAATACTGAATCCAACTCTATTTGCCATCTTCATTAAGGATCTGGATGATGAAGCAGAGTCAGGAGTGTGTAATC
Source organism: Mystacornis crossleyi (assembly GCA_013400655.1). Taxonomy (NCBI): domain Eukaryota; kingdom Metazoa; phylum Chordata; class Aves; order Passeriformes; family Timaliidae; genus Mystacornis; species Mystacornis crossleyi. The sequence goes on from VYZQ01024068.1 coordinate 644, forward strand.
TCAGCAAGTCTGCTGCTTACCCAAAACTGGGAGGGGTGGCTGACCCACTAGAGGGTTGTGCTGCTATGCAGAGGGACCTCAGCATCCAGGAAAAATGGGCTGACAGGAACCTCATGAAAACCAGGGAAAGAGCAAAGTCCTGCCCCTGGGCAGGAACAACCCTGATGCTGGGCATGGCCCACCTGGAAAGCAGCTTGGCAGAAAAGGACCAGGGATGTCCTGGTGGAGACCAAGGAGAACATGAGCAGTGAGCTTTGTTGCAAAAAAAGGCTAATAGTGCCCTGGGCACTATCATCATGCAAAGTTAAAGGAGGAGATCCTTCCCCTCTACTCAACACTGGTGAGACCACTCCTGGAGTGCTGAGAAGAATCCAGAACATAAATGTCGGCAAACAAAAGAACCCAACTCTCAGTCCAGGGCTACAAAGGAGGCTGCTATCACCTAAAGCTGCTTCAGTCCTGCTTGCTTTCTGGGTAGTGCTGCTCTAGTCTCTCTCTCTCCCTCTCTGATTTTGTCTCTCTCTCTCTCTCCCCCCGACACTCTCTCTCTCTCTTGTGCTGCTTGCATGCTTTCTCAGCAGTAGTCATCTCCCCCTGGGCTCCTTTCCTCTCTCTTATGAGGCACCTCCCCGAGGGTCAGCTGGTCTCTGGTCCTTGGTAGAAACACCTGGTTCAACGGAGCTGTAACTGAAGGTCAAGGCTGCCTACAGCCCATCCCTGTGCTCCCACAATGTTTACTATTTTCTTTAGGGCTTTTTGTAGACAAGATAGCAAATATGGTATAAGCATTTTTCACCAATACGCACCAGAATCTTAAATCTATACAGCACCAAAGATGGTTTGGCTGGGGCACGCTATCGTGGTTCAAATACATTACAACACATAACAAACAGAAAGTCTTTGAAAGGAGAGAAGCCAAATATTCACTAAGTTTAGGTCAGTAAGACTACTTTTGAATCTTCCTATTCATTAAGCTCCCTTCTCAAAACTATCCTTTTCTGCAAAAGCTATTGAGGATTAAAAAATATCGTAAATGTTTTCTTTTCCATATAGTGCTGTATTGCATGGTCTTGAAAGACTAGATTGCTTTACTTCTCTCTGTTTCTTCATTTACCTAAATTATAGGGATAACACTCCTGACTGTATTGCAGTGGGGATTTACTAATAAAAAAATACTGAGTGGACTCTTACATGTATTCCAAAACAAGGCACTTTACTGGCACAATGTGCATGTCATGTTGAATAGTGAGGTTGCTAATCTCCCTTTTTCTTCTTCCCTGGAAACACCTTGGCTGTCTCCAGCATTGTTTATCAGACTTCTTTCAGGAGTCTGGTTCAAATTTCAGAGCAAAGCAGATTTTTCTAATACTTCTCATATATCTGGCTTTGCAACTGCTACCTTGTGCCTTTTTACCATATGAGAAGTTCATTCTTTTCCTTGAGTGGAGCATGTAGAGCTTTCCCTCTTATAGCACCTTCTGATTTCACTCTCTCATACATGTTAACTTTCACAGCCTGACAATAGCAAAGCAGAGAAAAATCATTATTCATCATCTCCAAACCTCTAGATATAAGAAGAGCACTCCTGTGAACTTGGTACACTGTGTGGTTGAATCTGACCCATGCTTCTTAAACCATAAGCCATCTGTTCTTGAGCCATCTGGATTTGCTTTGATTCCTGATGGGCAGATAGTGTTGCTGAAAGGAAGCATGTGGTAAAACAGAGAAAAATAAATGTCACCAGTGTGGAACTTTAAACAGAGAGATTAAATCTGAGACACTGGAGACTGCCGAGATTCTCCTTTTTCTGGATAATGAGGAATTTCTATAATTTTTCAGAGACAGGACTTTCCACAATTAAAAAAACCAAAGCACATTATACAAAGTGTTCCTCTAAACAATTTCCAATACCAGCCATTTTTCAGCACAACAGTATGACCATCTGTCTTTATTACAGCAAAAACTGACAATGGAAACATACATCAGTAGCCCTCTGACCTTTTACCACATCACTGATAAGGAAGTGAATTGATGTCAGTCTTTCTGTGAATTGAATGTTTTTTCCCTACCATTCATTCAGTAAAAACAGGTTTGATTTTTATGCTACAGGAATGTGCACATTAGTTAATCAAGCCCCAAACAGCACCCAAACCTCAAAACCTCTGAGATTTGTGACCTTTTAAATGTGGCACAATGTCTGTAAGACAGGTGCGTCTTTAAACACAGTTTCCCTGTGTGACTATTTTAGAAGCTATAAGACCCCAATTATGCTTTGCCACCAGGACACTGCAGCAAAGTCCAAAAGATGCTCAGGGTTATTTCACAGTAGTCTTTGATTCAATAACAAAAAAAGTACTTAGCCAGCACTGTCTGTGAAAACAATGCTATATTTGCATCTGGATATACCCAGTAAACTGTATTATGCAGACAGCATCCCAAGCAATGGCAAGGAGAAGGGCTGCAAACTTCACACCTGTAACCAACACATAGCCAGGTATTTGTTCCTCACATCCAGCCACTGCAGGTCAAGGCTTCTTTGAAATATCTCAGTGTCCCTTTGACAAAGGAGCTCCTCATGATCCGTGCAGCATGAACAGCTAACTGGATGCAAAGAGAAGCTGGTACAACTTTAAAGTGGGAACTTTGTGTTTTTCAAACAGACACTTTGGTTTCATAAATCACGTGTCTGGAATTACAGAAATAGTTAAAAGGTAGGGTTTGGATTGTAAACCAAGGATCTACTAAGTTGCAGTGTCCCGGTTTGGCTTTCTCAGAATCTTTGTCCTCATGCCATATAATGTTTTTATTGATGACTCAGTATGAAAGTGTTACTGATAAAACTTGTGGGTGTACAGATACCAGAGGAATTTCAAATGAAGCAGGGACTATCTCATGTACAAGAATCTGGTAAAAAAAAAAGGTGAAGGCAAAATCTGTGCAATTTTAAATGGTTTAATGCAGAAACAGGACAAGCCAGATGTCATCCTTATAGAATAGCAAACTTAGTCTTAGGAAATCATAATTCTGAAATCAATTTGCAAACCATAGTGGATAATCTGTTGAATATGAGCTACAGTAAAATCTTGTAGCCAAGAGGGATAACAGACTGGGGAAACTCTATCATCTGCAAAATTGGCACAGAATACAGTCCAGTGACAGTATCCACATTTTGACAAGGAATCAGACTCGAACCATGAGAAATATAAAAGGATTGGAAAACAAATCCTAAAATGAATGACTCAAAGATCTGAATTGATTAAGCTTATTAAAAAAGGGCTAAGATCTGAGCTGAATTCAACCAAAGCATCTATAAGGGAAAACAAGTCAGTGATGGAGGGACAGCCAACCAGCTGACAAAGATTTGGAAAGATACTACAGCTGGAAGCTGAGATTCCAGCCATTCAGGCAAAAATACCAGATTAATATTAGTCACACCTTTAATTCCAGTTGGGGTAGCTTTTTTAAAAGATGCAGTCTAGTACTCAAACAAATTCACCCAGGAAAGTCCCACATCCTTCCTCTAAGGGAGGTCAGAGCTGATCATGGTGTCCCTCTCTGACAATAGATTACAACTGGTACGGGAGAAATTAGGCATCTCATGAAAAGTGTTCTGGTAAAATTCTGCCCTGTTTCACTGGAAGAACAAAATGCCAATGAGCAGATGGAATATGATTTGTACATTACGGTGGGGTTTATCTTCCCTATCTTAATTGGCAGAAGATAGCCTAAAGTAGTTGGCTCCTCCAGTTTTCTCTATTATCACTGGAAAAAAAGATAAGTGTCCCCAGAAGACTACTCAACCCTTCTATCTCTTTCTTTGATTTTAGAGTAAGCAGAGACAGCCAGATAAATTTTAAACAGATAAATTCAGGGGGGAAAGAAAGGTGCCACCATAAAGGCAAAGGGACAATCATATGTGAATGATTGTTATTTCCTGGTAAATTTAATTTTACAAAACTGCATTTCATGAAATCATTCTTAAAGGCCAAATCATTCATAAACCACAAATTCACAAATCATTCATAAAGGCCTAGTAACTGAATAAGTTAAAAAAGTATTTTTCATGGACTGAGAATTTGGGGGCTAGACTAAATTATCTCCCAAGATCCCTTCCAACCTTAACAATGATTCTGTGATTCTGTGACCATTTGCCATTAAATATGTAATTTTTAAATCTTGTCTTTACTTTATGTTCATGTTATCAACCCCTACTGAAGCAGTGTCCACAGGACTTCGACACAACAAAAAATTTCATTAGAATAAAAAGTGTTTAGAAGATGCCACTAGACCAGTTCAATCACGAGAAAAATAGCAATGTTATTGTTACAGCAACAATCTTTGCTCATGTCCTGTAAGTTCACCTACATAAGTGGTTTCACACCCTTTCAGCCTATAGGTCAAGCCTTTGAGTGAGATAAAGTGGCAAAGTTTTGCTGAAATCACTGCTATTTCATGCAAGATCAGAGGATGATGAATACAATTATAAGCCAGCTAATAAATAGAGTTTCAAGTGCATATTCATTTTAAGTGTTTATATAATCATATTTTTAACAAAAAGTGCTTTCTCAAAGGATAATTCCATCAAATATGTATGATGCTAATTCAGTATAAATTGTCAGTAGGGTATTTCCATGTATTTTCATTTTCAGTAGTGCTGAGTCAAGGCAAAAGCCCCCAGTCTGAAGAAATTTTGACTCAGACCTGAATACTGAATTACATTTATAGAACATGAATTAAATGGTCATGGGCTAGAAGCCAGACTTGCAGGAGTTTCAGCTGCAAAGTGGAGGCTAGTAAGAGTTATCAGCTGTAATACATGTGTCATTAATAGTGCAGGAGCTATTTTGAGCAAGACACCAGCTGACACAGAGACAGATCTGCCCCTGTCCTTATTCATACTGCTGTTCCCAATACCTGCTGCCTCCACTACCATGGTATCCTATAAAAATAGTTTGTAAATCTCTTCTTTAAACTACTTAGGCTGTATCTGTTACAAACTGACTGGGCGTGGTAACTAAATGCTCTCCTCCTTCATGGAAAAGCAGTCTAATCCAGAAGTAGTCATCAATCAGGGATACCCCAACTGCACTTGAATGCTTCCTGATGCTCAGAGCCCCAAAAGGCCACTAAAATAAATGAGGATAACTGAAGCTCCCCACAAGACATTTCCAGGTTCCACATGTTTCTTTCTTAGGACATGTCATCAGGGAGCTCCATCTGATGATTTTCCTTCTGACTTGCACCAGCAGAGCAGTTGAAGTCAGCCATAAAGTAGCATTTGGCACCAGATCCAATCACTCAGCCCTTTTACAGAGTTCAGGTCTGAACCCCAGTTACATTGCCCAGGCTCATTTCTACCTTTAAAATCATGTTCTAGTTAAATGAGCCCTTTCTAAAAACTTTAGAAGGGAAGTGTAATTTAGAAGAGTGGAAAGTATTATTTTAAGGTTGATTAATTGAGTAGGCACCATGCTGAACACCACTTCCAGAGGCAAGGGATGCACTGTGTTACCAAATGATTATTTAATGACTCATAATCCCTGTGCATGAGATGTCACTCCTGAGGAATTAGTTTTAAAGGGGGTAGTGATGTCTACTCAAGATGTTGAGCTAGATGTCAAATCACTGTAATAGCTACATTTTTTCATCAGCCAGCATCAAATTTCAGCAGCTTGTGGCTGGAATCTCTAATGCATATACCCACTACTGGAATGACTCATGACTGCAGAGTAAGAAAAATGATTTACAAAAAGCTTTTGGTGCCAAATGGTGTACTTCAATAACTTAAACTTTGAACCAAAATATTTATATTCCTGCTTTTGAATATCCTATTCAGTTTAGCACTTGCCAATTGGGTTGGCAAGCTGCCCCCCTATAATTGTTATCCAGCCGCTACCGACATGCAAAACACATGCAGCATCCCACAGCAGAATATTGTTCGCAGATTTAGCAAAAACATGAACAAATGGAAGAGATCCAGAGGCAGAAATTTTGGTATGCCTGATTTGCAGAATTCATCATTTCATCTGCCTTCAACAACACAGTCTGTAAGACCACTTGATGCAAACTTCTATAGAAAAAAAAGAAAATTTTTTTTAAAAATGAGTAGATGTGTTTCTTCTAAGAGAAGCAGCTATTGAATTCTTTTGTTGGTATTTAATAAATAAGAATTGTGGGACATTAATAATTGCTTCATATGGTCTTTATAAAATACAGTGCATTTTCCTGATTTAGAAACATACTTGTGAATAAATGAATGGATGTTCTGGGTCAGATGGAAAGTCCAGCTAGACTCAGCAACATCTTTCTGACAGATGCTGAGTTCTCAACCAATGTGTTGAACTTAACCACTGGTTTAAAGTAAACACTGCTAAACAGAGAGGGTGTGAGCTACTGAATTAGAGCCTGCTTCTGAAATTATAAATATGCAGCCTATCATTATACTGCCATGGAAAACCAAAATAATGATGGATTAATATAGAGAAGTTTCAGTATCTGCCTTATATAGATTTAGTAATCTTGATCTAAAGTGGCAGTCAATGGACAAAGGAAAAAGCCTTGAAAATACATTCATAAGTCTCCTAATTTCATCCCACAGTTTCTTTCAGTAACATATTGTACATGCCTCTTTTGTGTGGAACATTGCCATGGCATGGGGCTTTCACTGTCTCCTTTTTAATTGGATTTATCATTTGTACTGTAAATGCTAATGGCTGTGTTATTGCACTATCAATCATACAGGCAGGTGGAGAACTACCTAAAGCCATAAACAATCCAAAGGGGAGCTTCACAAGCACTGACGAGTTCTGCCTTACTCCTAATGGTATATGCTGGGGTGGAGAGCAGTGGCTATCAGGGTTTTCATCCTAGAATTTGGGTCAAACATGGATACGTGCCACATCTGAGCACCTAGAGAAGTAGCATGATCTTCCAAAATGCTGAGCTGCCTTAATTCCTGCTGACTTTACTGATGACTGAAGAATGTGTTTGAAACAGAACTGACAAGACATGAGACCACAGGCACATGCTGTTGTATGTTCGGGTAACTGGAGGAGATCAGACAGCTCTTTTACAGCTGCTAATTAGAGAGGTCATTTTGGATAAATGTGTGATGTGTTCATCACTCAGCATTTAATGAACTATGTGTGATGTAGATTTTATGCAGTTTGTAACAAACTGCTTTAAGGACATCTTTCAGTTGCCCAGATTAAAGAACCAAATATAAAGGAGTTATTTAGGCAGAATGATGTGCAGTGTCTTTACTCATTCTTTCAGGATATCAAAACCAGGATGAGTGCATCATGAAGAAAAAAACTGGACATCTAAGTGTATTCCAGTGAGTGGGAAAAAATAACTAAAAATTAAAATTAAGCCAGGATTCAGATAAAAATCCAAACAGGAATTCTATAAAATTCTTTCCATCTCTTGGTAGAGGATAGATGTTTGTGTGTAGATATGACATGCTTACGTGAGAGTCTGATGGTAGCTGAAAACGATGGTGTGAGCTGAAATTCTTTAGATGCCCATTTCAGGAGACTTCCAGGAGTGACGGGGACTTCCTTCCTGCTGGATAGAGACCCACTAGTTGAACCACTCACATGGTATACATGAAACAGAGGTCCAGTTAGTCTTTGATGAATGACATTCAAATGCAGAGCTCCTGTAAATTCAGACAGGAACTAACTTTGAAATCTTCTTTGAAGATGTGCATCCAAGAATGCAAGATTCATCAAACCAGGAGACCAAGAGCAAGTTTAACTCCTTAGCTGAGTGTATCGTGAGCAGCAAGGACCATAACCCACACCTCCCACTGCCTGGGAGGTCATGCTCTGAGACTAGCAGGCGGATAGACTTTATCCCTGGGACATGAGTGTGGCATGGTGTATGGCCATGTGGTAATCTTGAATTGTCTGTGGGGGAGTCACAAAGTTGAGTCACAAAGTTGAGTCACTCAAAGGACTTAGAGTTTGCAAATCCCACCTGAGGCTCACATGTAAGTCAGGGGATGAGGTGCATGGTCGGGATCGGAACTGCAGGTTCTTCTGAGGCTAAAAGCTTGCCAAAGCCTGAGTGGTTTAGTCTTTTTTNTGGGGGAGTCACAAAGTTGAGTCACAAAGTTGAGTCACTCAAAGGACTTAGAGTTTGCAAATCCCACCTGAGGCTCACATGTAAGTCAGGGGATGAGGTGCATGGTTGGGATCGGAACTGCAGGTTCTTCTGAGGCTAAAAGCTTGCCACAGCCTGAGGGGTTTAGTCCTTTTTTTTTTTTTTTTAATTATGGGCTTGACCTAAATTCCACCTTAATTGTTCAGAAATGTTTTGGGGGGTTTTTTACCTCACTCTATGTTCCCATATATCCAGCCAGAAATCAGGAGTACAAATGGTGTTGTTTGGGAGACCAGGGATAAATAAAAATGAAAGAAAAGTAGAAAGACTCCAGTAAGCAATATTTAACCTGCTTTTAGTGGTTTTGTCATACAAGTTTGTTAAAAGAAAATACCAATCCTCAGTATATTGAAACCATTGCTTTGTGAATCAGCTGTGCTCTACAAGTTACATCCTGAATTCTTCAGTGCAGTTCAATGTCTTACACTGATATGAAAGAAGATCATCTTTTTCTTGATAAATGTTAGTCAGTTGGAGTCTGTGTCCCAGTCATTCATATCAGGTACAGCTCTGTATCTCATTGGATTAGAAAGAGAAACAACCTACCACTCACCATAGGAGAAAGAATCCAGTTGGCATCATTATTCCAAATATCCAGTATATGTTTTGTTGTTTCCTCACTCCTCACAAACCGATGCTCAGAATACAGGTTTGGCTGACCAACAGCTGGCATCTGATATGTGTCTTAAAAGCAAAGTATCACAAAGGTAGCCATTCCTTTAAGCTTTTAGATTTGTATTGTGAAAGATGGGGCTCATAATAACAAGCTGCTCTTCACTGGTAAACTTGCATGTACTTTTAGGATGTTGACATACACATTAATTTAACTGGAAGGAGCTAAAGGGAAAAATTAGAAATAATAATAATAGTGATAATAACAACAATAATAATAGTTATGTACAACTGGATTGTGCATAGAGTTTTCCATCCATAAATCACAAAGGCATTAGATATTATTAAAGCCATTTTAGAGATGAAACAAAGAAGAGAGATGACTTGCCTGAGGTGACCAAACAAGTTATAGCATTCAGTCACTTTTGCTGACATCTTACACCAGCATCTGGCCTTGCATAGCAGCATGTGAGTCGCTAAATGCTCTCCATTCTGTCTCTGAACATTCTGTGGGCATGAAATCCTGGAAAAAAGCAGCAGGTGAAAGGGTGTCTGTGTGAGAGGAAATGGAGACAGAAAATCAACAGGGATACAATTTTTTATTCAGCAGCAGGCACTACAGCATGGAAAAAGAGAAGAACAGCTGAGAATCTAAGCATAAATTTTCCAGGATGAAAAAATAATAATAAGAAGAAAAAAAGCTAGAAAAGAGTGTAAGCCCCCAC
>VYZQ01024068.1:14828-25722 GCA_013400655.1 Mystacornis crossleyi
ATGAGGTGGATGAAATTACAATTCCGGCAAGAGAATGTAAACTGAAACCTGGCAAAGAAACGGCAGTTTGTCCTATTTTGGACAGTTTGTCCTATTTGCTGCCCTTAAAGGACCACAAAAGAAGCCACTGGCTACTCAGAAATCCAAGAGTGAATATACATATAAAAACTGATCATTCACTCTAATCTGCCCCAGGGAATCTATTAACAAGAACCTGAGGTACCCTCACCATCAGGGCCAGGTCGTAACACCTTGTTTGTGGTAAATTTGCATGGAGAAAGGTTGATGTATGACAAAGACTCAAGGCCACAGCCCTGGAAAGAATAAGCACACACAAATTATTTGTTTAATGAAAGTATGCAATATAAATATGATAGAACTGCCTTTTGCATGTGTCTGTGTGTGTGTGTATGTAATTTTAAGTGTCTCCCTAATGTGATAGTAAATGAATGTATATGTTTTGCCACTGAAGATATTCTCTATATGTGCCTTGCCCTCTCCCCAAAGTCTGACTCAGAAAGTCTTCATATCCTTTTTCAGCTGAAATAGTCATCTCAGGATTGTATACAGATGTACTTAACAAGTGTAAAATAGCATGAACTGGTTTCTTGAACAGATAAATTGGATGGCACCTAAACTCTAGTTCTAGAAGAAACACAAACTTAAAGAAACTACTTTTTCTCCCTCAAATGCCTCTGAAAAAGAATACTTTGATGTTTAGCAAGAAAGCTACACTGACTGGAAGTACACAAGATATTTGCACCAGCCTCTGAAGAAAGACAAAATGTTTTTCTTTTGCTTGCTTAATAAAAATTTTTTTAAAACCCTCAAGTAAAACAAAGTTTCCAAATAACTACACATTAATTCAAATCACTGGAAATCAGTTCCAGGCCAAAAAAAGTGAGAGAAATGGTATCTAAATCCCAGATGATATTGCAGGCTTAGACACAGAAGTAGAACAACTCATCTTTTTTTCCACAAAGTGTGATCTTCAACTGTTTTAGGAGCTAAGGACTATGACTAAGCCCATGAAGCTCACAGCCAACCTGTTCATCACTGTTTTGCTTGTAAATAATTTTTCATCAAACAAAATGAAACCTTTCTATGCATAATCAATTTACTTAATTTTATTAGTGTTGCTTGTCTAATAATTTATAATGAAGTAAGTAACAAGTCATTAGGAATGTGTAAGTAATAAATTAAAGATGCAAACCACTGTAGGTCATCTGATTGTTAAATGAAGATATTCTCATCACTGGAACGTATAAAAAGTACACCCAGTTAAAGGATGTTCTGGTTTTATCTCTTACCCATGGGATGCATATAAATCCTTTGACTGTTTTCTTTCTATCATTCTAATAACTTTCCTGTATATCTGACATTATACTATTTGTTAATACTATTGAGAACTATCTCATTGTAAATGATCTATTTGAATAAGCTTCCTTTGTAACAACAAATTCCCCATGTTGGAATTTTAGTTGACAAGCATCAACACCCATTAAGGGAGATAAATAAAAGTCCTTCCTTCATGGATATTCCAATTCAACCATTCATGACTAAATCCTAAAATTAGATTACAATTTAAAAGAAAATATGTATGTATTTTAATCCTGTTTTCCCCACCTTGGTTATATTTCCTTTTTTGATTGTTTGGGATGAGTGATAAGTGAAAGCTTGGATCTCCTCAGTTAACTGGGAATTTTCCTAATGATATAGTGGATCCAACCCAGTATGTTTTCATGAATGTGGATAGCATCAAAAGTGTTGTAAGCAAAATTAACACATTTAATTTTACACTAGATTGCATTAAAACAGTTTTTTTCTTTATTTTATACTTTAGCATTTAATGGATATGAATGCCTAGTCGTTGTTGCTGTTATAGCTAAAAATAATCTGCATTTGCTGTGTTAGTAACAGCCCTTCTTTGTTAGACGCCGTTGACAAAAAATAGAACAAAGTCACTTTTTACAGGCAGAGAATTAAAAACCAATACTCTTTCAAGACAGAAAGAGAGATAAAGAGAAAACAGGAGGCATCATGGCAGCGAATTGGGAAGAAGGCTTCATTCACATAAGCTATCATACGAACAGAACAGAATAAATCTGTGGAGACAATTTCTCTTAAAATGAAAGCTAAATAGAATGTAACTATCTTAAGAAATTAAGATATACCATGGTTGCTGTTGTACAGAAACAGGAAAGCATCTGGCTTCTTCCTAGGACTGCAGGCGGCCTTCAGAAACTCCTTCACACATATGGGCTTTGCATATGCTGCGTAATGCCTCCCAAAGTACCTTGGTGGCTGACCCCTTTTATTTGCTCTGCTGTCCCCTGCAGAAGTCACTCAAGTATGTCCAAGAGCAGTAGAAGGAGTTTCAGAATCATTATAGATTTTCTTGGCCCTCTAGCAACCCTTCTACTCTGCACCTGAGCTTCCTGCTCTTTGAGCAGCCGCTGTTTACCACCATGTTCCTCAAGTACAGGTGGTGGGTCACAGTCGTGCCTCCACTTTGCACTACTAAGTAACACAGCTTGTCTCTTGAAAAACCTCATGCAGGAAGACAGCCTTTTCATTAACAGAATCATAGAATGTTTAGGGTTGGAAGGGACCTTAAAGATCCTCTCATCCCAACCTCCCTGCAATGGGCAGGGACACCTCCCACTGGATCAGGTTGCTCGAGGCCTTATCCAGCCTGCCCATGAACACTGCCAGTGTTGGGGCATCCACAAGCTCCCTGGGCAGCCGGTTCCAGTATCTCACCACCCTCACAGTGAAGAATTCCTTACCTAACCTAAATTTCCCCTCTTTCAGTTTGTACCCATTACTCCCTGTCTTATCACTACAGTTCTTGATGATGAGTCCCGCTCCGGCTTCCCTGTAGGGCCCCTTCAGATGCTGGAAGGTTCCTATGGGGTCTCCATGCAAACTTCTCCAGGCTGAACAGCCCCAACTTTCTCAGCCTGTCTTCATAGGGGAGGTGCTCCAGTCCTCTTATCAACTTTGTGGCCCTCTTCTGCACTTGCTCCAGCAGTTCCTTGTCCTTATATTGGGAGCACCTGAACCGTACACAATGCTCCAGGTAGGGCCTCAAAAGTGCAGAGTGGAAGAGGAAAATTGCCTCCTTTATCCCGCTGCCCACATTTCTTTTGATGTAGCCCAGGATCTGTTTTGCTTTCTGGGTTGCAAGTGCACTACTGGCTCGTGTTGAGTTTTTCATCAACCATCACCCCTGAGTCTTTCTCTGCTGCTCTCAATCATTTCTTTGCTCAGCCCATGGGTCTGTCTGGGATTGCTGCAACCCAGGTGTAGGACCTTGAAGCTCATGTCCCTGAACATCTGGAGGTTTGCATGGGCCCACCTCTCAAGCCTGCCCAGGTTTAGGACCCAGGGGTAGGACCTTGAAGCTCATGTCCCTGAACATCTGGAGGTTTGCATGGGCCCACCTCTCAAGCCTGCCCAGGTCCCTCTGGATGTCATCCCTTCCCTCCAGCATGTCAGATGAACCACACAGCTTGGTGTTGTCAGCGAACTTGCTGAGGGTGCACTCAATCCTACTGTCCATATCACCAACAAAAATGCTGAACAGCATCAGCCCCAGTGAGACCCCTGAGGGACACCACTCATCACTGGCTCCATCACACATCCACTAAAGCTGATCCTATTATCAGAGGACAACATAAAGTCAAGAACCCTCCTCACACACAGATCCATGAAAGTCCTGTTACCATAATTTTGGAAATGTCAATCCTAACAGCTATATCTGGGCAAAGAAGAGAAGAAGACAAACAGAAGAACCTTGATAGTCAAGGCAAGGACAGAAAAACTAGACAATATTTGCAGCAGGAACAAACACCTCAGGTACTTCTCGTGACAGATATTTGATGTGAAGGGTTATTGATGCAGAGCACTACTTTGCCTCCCTAGAGTCTCTAAGGATTAAGAAGCTAAAACCCTCATGCAAACGTGAAACGTCTTTGTCAAGGAAGCAGACATCCTTCTTTAGCTGGGTAAACCTTAGCGGATTTGGTGATCAAAGAGAAGTAGTTCAACACTTGATGACATACTTTTAAAAGATGCACTTTACATAATACACAGTTATACCTGAGACCCTGTGCAGGTGTAACCCCTGGGTGCACTGAAAAAGCCGAGATCCAATACCTTCTCTTCATTTGTGTTTGTCTTAACATACTTACAAATCATTCCAAATTTTCTCCTGCTGCTCAAAACATTCTGTAAAAGACCCTGTCTTTTATCTATTTTTAAGATCATTTCTAACCAGCCAAAATTCTCAGAAAGGAAGTATCCTTAAATTTCAGGTTTGCAACAACCTCTGACTCAGTCTCTTAACACATCTACAATATGGGTAAGAAAGCATTACTAGCTTTCTGCTGCTGCTGATTTCTGTTCTGTATTCTATCTTAAAAGCACACACAAGTGTGAACTTGTTCTGAAAGTTCTGCTAACAAAAATTTCCTTTACAACACAGCTCTTCCAGGTAGATCTTTCCTTTCTGATTTCTGAAGAGCTCTTGATGAAAACCTTAGCCTTATTGAATACAGGGGCATTGCTTGTTAGTTGGTTTGGTTGGTTGATTTTCATTATTTTCTACTCCAGAAAAGTGGTAGCAAAAAATATCTTGCCATTTGAGACCTATTTGCTTTGACTCCCAGCTTGAATGCAAACATTTGAAAACAATTTTGTTCTTTAATAGTGTCTTGGTTACTTACATATATCACATCATTCACCATAATCCAGAGGAAATGGTTAGAGACCTTCTATGCCAATTAAATACCTCCAAATCAATGGGCCCTGAGGGGATGTACCTGAGAGTAATAAGGGAGCTGGGAAAAGAGTTTGACAAGCCACTTTCAATCATTTACCAGCAGTCCTGGTTAACCAGAGCACTCCCTGGTGACTGGAAGTTAGGAAATGTGATGCCTGCCTAGGAGAAGGGGTGGAAGCACCATCCCAGTAACTACAGGCCTGTCATCCTCACCTCAGTAATGGGGAAGGTCATGGAGCAGATCATCCTGAGTGTCATCACACAGCACATGCAGGACAACCAGATGATCAGACCCAGCCAACATGGGTTTACAAAAGGCAGGACCTGCTTGACCAACCTGGTCTCCTTCCACGACAAAGTGACCCAGTTAGGGATGAGGGAAAAGCTGTGGATGTTGTCTATCTAGACTTTAGTAAAGCCTTTGACACTGTCTCCCACAGCGTTCTCCTGGAGCAACTGGCTGTTCACAGCTGGAGTGGGTGTCCTCTCACTGTGCAAAAACCTGTCTGGATGGTTGAACCCACGGAGTGGTGGTGAATGGAGCTACACCCAGCTGGTGGTTGGTCACGAGTGGTATTCCCCAAGGTTTGGTGTTGGGGAAGCCCTGTTTAATATTTGCATCACCGATTTGGATGAGGGGATCCAGGGCACCCTCAATAAGTTCACAGACAACACCAAGCTGGGAAAGAGTGTTGATGTGCTCGAGGGTAGGAAGGTTCTAGAGAGGGATCTGGACAGACTGGACCAATGGGCTGAGGACAGCTGTGTGAGGTTCAATAACGTGAAGTGCTGGGTCCTGTACTTGGGTCACAACAACCCCATGCAGTGCTACAGGTTGGGGAAAGAGTGACTTGTGAGCTACTGTCAGAGACTGGGCAGAGTAATCTGATTTGAGACATCTTGGGGTGTTTAGAATATGTGGTAGGGGGTGGGTCAGACCTCGCCCTGGTGAGGCAGTCCCCTGTCCCCATTCTCCCCAGTTCCACAGTGTCTGTCAAGCATTGCACTGTGGAGGATGCCCCCAAGTGTCACCTAATCCACCCCTGAGTGGCCGAGCGACTGAAGTCCCACCTGGAGGAAGGCCCAGAATGGGCCAAGGTGGATGGTTGGACTAGGTGATCTTGAAGGTCACTTCCAAACTTGATCATTCTGTGATTCTGTGTGTTGTTGCAGGATAACATTCTCATAAAGTTCAATTATGGGGTCTTTTTGGTGCACTCTTAGACTAATGCAACTGCAAGACAAAATCAATTCGGCTTTCCAGATTTCATGCTGAAACTAAAATGAAAATATTGAGAGGACAAGATGAAACTTTACAGCTGTTTACAAACAGAGCTTTCAGAAAAGTTAGACAAACCTAGTCTTACTAGCAGCATTGTTGCTCATAATCTTTATACTGGAATATTTTTTAAAGATACATCAAATGGCATCTAAAGAATTCCACTTTGCCAATATTTAACCCCTACTTGCAAAGGAAAAACATACTGCCTGGGTCAAACAGGGATGGAAACTCCAACCAGCACCCCTAGTGAGTGGCTACGAGTCTGCAGCTCAAGGATCCTTGAGGATTTAGGCATTTTATCTAAAAGACTAGGGAGGAGTTATTTAAAGTTAGTTCCCATTTATAATGAAACAACCCACAAATGTTCCTGTTCCCAGGAATTTATAATTGCCTGTTATTGTCTGGAAATTTCTCAGATAATATGATGAATGGTGGCAACATGAAACCATGGGCAAATTTAGCAGAACCAAAACACCAAGCTGCAAATAGAAGCATAAATCCCATCATTACAGAAGGAGTTGATTCTTTGAGAATGTGCCTTACCCACAGGTATATTTGATAAATATTTTAGAAGTAAGTTGATCAGTCTGCATTTGTCATCAGCTGTGGAAGAAATGAGTTGTGTTTCATCTATTGTTTCTAAAGTAATCCACAACCCAGTAAACAACCCAGCACTGCATATGGCTGCTGTTTGGACCACTAATCTAGCTGTGTACTATTATTAATTATTATGAATCTAGCTGTGACTGAATAAATTTAGTCTTTGGATTCCTCAGCTGCATATGAAAAACAGTATAGCTGTACTAATATTTACATCCACCTGGGTATGTGTTAAGGACATAAAATCTGCACTGCCACCACAGCATGGAAAACATCTACTATTATGGTAATTCAAATAATAAATTACAATATGCTTTATTGTTAAATCTATATAAAATTTCATCTTCTAATAAAAACTTTTAAAATACAAAAAGATGTTTTAGAAAGCAATGCAAATTCTAAGATGTTGCAGTAAAATATTAGGTACCATCTCCTGGGCACCTTAAATCTTCATGCCTCAATGAAGATGCCTCATGCTCATGTCACAAAAGTGCATAGGATTCTCACCCCACCAAGCTTTAGATAACAGCTGAGGATGTCTTTCTTACCCACTTTAAAATAATGCAGAGTGGAATCAGTTCTGTTTTAACTGCCTGTGATGATGATTAAGGAGGGGAAACACTGGCCTCAGAAAAGCAGCCAGTCTGACATTACCTTCAGACATCCCTGCAGCTCCAGACATTGAAACTGCCTTTTGCTCCAACTCCAGTGGCACCTCCATGTGATGCTCCCACTTAAATTGGGTTCCTAGAAGAGAAGGCCCTGCAGCCTCATTTCATTGATTAATGAAGTCCATGAGTTTAGGGGAAGCAAAAGAGCCTCTGCTTGCTTGTTCCTAACCTCACTTTACCTTTAGCTGGTGCAAACTCACCCTGTTCAAATTCACTTGCACAGTATTTATTGAGGAAACACAGTGCCGGGACAGTGCCACACATCTCCACACATTTTTACATACATATGGAGGAGAGGAATCCATCCTGCACAGAGATTTTGAAGAAGTCCACAGACACCAGAATGTCCCCAAGGTTTAGCATCTCAGACTTTTTGCAATTGGAATCTGCCTAACACAGAGAACTAGGTATAAAAAGCCTGGTGATTACTTTGATTTAGATTCTACTTGACACTTAACCACAACTCCCTGTACATAACATCAAGTATGTGAATTCTTCACTTAGCAAAGTCCAGCAGGGGAGTATGTAATTAGACCTCAGCTGAAATTAAGATAAGTAAGCCAGTCTGATACTGTTGATACACCATTGCCTCATGATTTAACTAATCCTAATTACAAAAAGAAAAAAACCACAAAACCAAAACCAACCAACAAACAAAACCCAACACCAACAAAAAAGCCCCACCATTTATTTTGCAGTAAAATACACTTGAAAATAAACCCACGAAAATATCATCTAGTACTATACACATAAGCATAATATTTTTTAGCTTATTTTTGACATAGGCTTCATTTTCTGCACGCAGGTGTTTTTATATTTTAAATTATATATCCCACTGGTGGAATTCTACATAATCCTGGAAGGAGATATATTCCAACAGTAGATATCAAGATATTATCTTCTTACTTTTAGAATATTCATTCAGCATCCCCTGTGACATGTACCCAGGGCCAAGCATACTCTATTTTTGGTCATTTCTGCTGTAAGACAGCAGCCACCTTGATATCCTTTACAACTGGCAGAGTGTGTGTGTCATCAGATACCCTATGGCAGGGTGTTTGGCCTTGATGGTGACTGGGCCAGCTTACAGGGCTCTTGTGTTACAAGCAGACCGTGCACTGCCATCAGGAGATGCAATATCAGTCCTGCCCCACCCCAGCATCACGGACCATTACATCACCCTGTTCATTCTGGCTTAGCTTGCTATCCTCAGAAGGCTGCATGGGTTTGTATGTAGGAGAAAAGGAGAGAATGTACAGAAAATCTTGATGAATTTCCCTGCTATTTCTGGAAGGCAGCACAGTGAAACTGTGATTTTCCCCACACAGATAGGTCCTGGTTCCCTACTGGCAGCTTGAACATGTTTCAGCTGAAATCCCATGAAGAGCAGTTGCTATGAAGAACCACTAAATAATACCTAGCTTGTCTTTTATTGTTATATTTATCAGAAATGTAACAAACAGAGTATTTCATAACACAGTATCTAACAGGATGGTTTGTGCAATATCAGCATGCTGGGTCCAGGCTCTCTGTCAAAGCTTTATTTAGATGTTACACTGTCTTGACTAATCATTCCTAATCCTATCATCAGCTGCCATCATGTCAAGATATGTCAGCCTTAAAAATGAAGAGATATGTTAAGGAAATGATGCCTTGCAAGGACTAATGCTGAATTTGGATTTAGTAGTAAGATAATGATTTATTCTTTGTTGAAGAACCATCTTATGCAACTGGTTCTAGTTCCCAAACAGAAGACGTTCTTCTTCTTTTGCTTCTCACAGCTGCTCTCACAGGAACTTTTTTCCTTTTTAAGGTGTTTTACCTGAGATGCTTCACTTAAATTTTGCTTCAAGATAAAAAAAAACAAAAACAAAAACAACCCCCCCCCCAAACCACCAAAATCAAAACAAACACACACACACCCAAGCAAAAAAACCCACAAAACCAAAACAAAAACAACAACAAAAACAACAAAAAAAAAAACAACTTTAAGTCTGGGAAGTGATTGTAAATGAAACACAAAGTTCCATGTGAAAGTGAACTCTTCTGGACTTATAATATACTGTATCAGAAAAACCTGAAGCAAACTTAGTTTACAACTGACTTGCTGTACAAGGATTGGCATGATAGAGTTATTGCTTGTTATTGGTGCTGATTTTCGTGGTACTCACAGTTACAGCTGTATCAGTTCTGAAAAGAGGGACACTTTCAAATAACTGCTGCAAGCTGATGGTCGTTTGTAAAAACAGTTCTCCCAGAGAACTGTGAGAAGATTGCTTGCATTCTGCTTTGGAGAATATTGCTGAAGACTACTAATTCGAAAGTATTGCTGAATAAATATTAACAAGAGAATCCATAGGGTGAAATCATGAAGCCAACCCTTCCAATCTTGCCAGAACCTGCATTTCAATCACACCAAACAGAGAGAACTTTTCTTTTATGTAAATGGAGTTTATATCACCAGGAAGATGAACTAAAACAGTGATGTTAATTTTGCTTGAAGATCTTGAATCTACAGATGCTGAGAACTATCAAACACCTATGTCAATTATGCTGTCATGTTCCCATTACTATGGAGAACTAGAGAAACGTAGTTAAGGATTAGTCCCATAATATTTTCTCTGCTTTTTAATGAAACACTCCAAACCATCTTTTATTCCATTTCCTCATGTTTCATTTATCAANTTGTTCATATATTCCTCTCATATCCCCCTTCATTTATCAAAATAGCTAAAAATTAGTCCAATTCTTCTATGGGCCCTACACCCTTCAAAGAATAAATGGTATATGGTATTTTGCCTTTTTTAATTGCCTTTTTATCCATCAAGTGTTTTATCCATTAGGTGATTAATTCCACAAGACTAAAGAAAAGCTTTGTTCAAGAAATCCTCTAAACTTCTGTGTATCTCTATGCAAAAAGAAGCAGATGGTTATGTCTTAGCTGCCAGCTCTCCAGGACTGCAACAGGTGAATCACCTTCACTCCCAGGGTTGCTTAGGCACATTAATACGTGATTGTCTGTGCTACTAAGTCTTCTCTGCTGGGTTAGTCAGCATAGAGGTCTGACATATCCAACCTGCGTGATTCTATTTACTGCATGATACCAGGGATCCCAGCAGAAAATAACCTCTCATCAGATGCTTCATAATTCACAGGGTCATGTTTGAATATCAAAGGAAATGCGGAAAAGGTTTAGCCAGTTTGTTCTTTGGAATTGTTGTTATTTTCTTATTCAAAACCTAGAAAAGATGACAAAAATGCAAAAGTCCAACCTTTCAGTTTCAACCCCCTGTTTTTAATTTCAGAGAGAAACTTGGGCCCACTCCTGGTTTTCACTGAACTAGTTCACCTAAAGTTGGGACTGAGTAAACACATAAATTTCATTATGTAGGTATAGAGTATTTTAATCTAGAGGCGGATGATAACATAAGGAACAGATCTCAGGTGGTTAGAAAACATCAGAGTGTTAATTTAGAAACAGTTATGTTGTAAAGGGGGACCAAGAGGAGGAAGATGTTTATACCATATAAATAAAGGAAAAACTGAAAAAAAAAA
>VYZQ01024068.1:48802-69850 GCA_013400655.1 Mystacornis crossleyi
AAAAAAAAAATAGGAGCTGCAATACTTTTGGTTTTTAAGGTTGGAGAAATCAGAAGCTTTGGATTTCTAAAGAAATCAACTTCTCTTCCCCTTATTGGGCACAATCATTCAAAATGATGCCCTAAGCACAGGGCCAATACACAATGAGAGCTCACTGTAATTTATTAATACAATCTCCCAAGCTGTTAAGTTGGGATACAGTGTCCGAAACCAAGAGAAGTTGGTTATAGTATGACCATGCTCTTTTTCTCACAGGAATGTCCCATGACATGTAAGATGGCAGCAGGGCCTTGTAAAACTTCTCGATTAGTTTTGTCACCAAGAGAACATTCTTCAGAAGAGGAATTGCTGGCAGTCGGTTGAAGTGGCCATGAAGATGCTTTGCATCACTGGTCTGGTCATTGTGGAGGGAGTATTAAGGAAACCCAGCCCCCAAAGACTAACAGGTTTCTAATTGCTGCAGGACATCAGCCTGCTCTGGGATAACAGTGACCCCATCCTTTCCAGGTGTGACTTCACCAGATGAACTGAAAGGGCTCTGGCCCCCTCCCTACAGCACTGCTCAGAGGGGAATACAAAGGCTGTCATTGCCCATAGCTGCCATCCTTCCTCCCCACTGCAGCTGGCCTTGTCCCATACACTCAGCTGCTGCTATCAAAGTAATTTCAATTATTGCTACCAGTTGCTATTTAAGTCTAAAATCCAAGGGTGAAGTCTAGTGCAGTCAAGAATTGACAATCTTACAACCTACTGTAAGCAAATAATGAATCCCTGAACCAATTTTTCTACTCTGTGGGATGAGGGGGGTTGAGTTATTTAACATACCAAAGTATCTATGTTCCCATTTCTTCTGTAGGAAAGAATTTGAGTAGCATGCCATGGAACAGGCAAGGAACTTGAGGTATGTCATGCAAATTTATGCAGAGCTGACTTAAAAGAATAGAAGCAGATTTTCTATATATATGCATGCCAATTACACCATATGATTCCATTTTTATTTCCTCTTCTGTGTCACTTTCCCTTCAGTTTCCTGCTTATCATTTCACACAAGCACATATGGGGGACCACACCTTTCACTTGCACAAACCAAACAAAACAAAACAGCTATTTTTAAAAATCCATCAGCAACAATTCATTCAAAAGCTGTTCAGAGCACTCATCCAGGGTTGCCAGGTGACAAACTATGTATTCACCTATCTCCTTATTAGCAAAAGAATTTAGCAAGAAGAGTAAAAGTTGTAACTGATTTAAGCACTGTCCACACTACGTGTGTCAAGCCTGCAGGAACTTGGGCTGTTGACTTGCTCATGCTTCTGTGAAACTTTATCCTCCTCAGCTGCAGGGAAGTACAAGTGTCAATTAGACAGAAGCTCCATCACACTCCTGAAAATGGTTTTTCATTATCCTGATTTGGAGTCTAAATATTTGGTTGTAAGTGACACTGCTTAAATGAGACATGTCAGTTTATAACTTGCAGTTGCAAATGCTTTTACTTTTTTTTTCCTTTTGTCAAATTCATTGTTGTTGCCAATACCCTGATCATGAAAACATGAGTGAATATAAATGACTTTAAGACTGGTAACTTGCAGGAAGGCAGCAGTGCTGTTTGTCATAGATCTCTATGTAAAACAGTCCTATCATTGCTGGAGATACCTCTTAAAAGAGTGCACTGCTATACAACAGATCTTACTAGACATTCATCCACCTTAAACTTTGTGATAAATGTCCTGCACATTCCACAGCCTCATAGTATCCACACAGCTTGGTGTTTAATGTCCTAAAATACTTTGATAACTAGCAAATGGCCACAGATGTTTTACTAGGCTTTTGTGAGGTTTACTTCCAAGGCTGCAAGGTGCTACTACAAAAATACAGATGGTCTGAGGATGGCTAACTTAATAAGTAAAAGGGACAGACAAGATGATGAGAACAGGGTAATGGAATTGTACCCCAAAGCAGTCATCATTCATCCAAAACTCCCATTGTACTCAGTGCAGAGTCAAACCATACAGTCAACTCCTCAGCCCTAAGCCTGTCACCTGAACCTGTCACCTTTCCTTTTTCACAGTGAAATGTGCACCAAGGTGTTGTACAGGGTGCAGCGCTGCATTCATGCACCTTTCTTCTAGGCTTGTGTGGTGCTAAATCCTTACTGAAAAACCAAAGAACATGATGTGCAGTACATGGTTCTGTATGCAGACAAACTGGGTACACTCACACCACAGATATTTGTTGTTAGAATAAAAAGAGCTTGACAAAGGACAAGCCACATACTGCCCAAGACATTGGTTTGCATGTAAGGGCACTACAAATCTCACACAAATTCAAGGACAGATTTGGTGTGTTTGTTCCAGATGACTGCAGGTCAGATGCTGTAGATGCACCAGGCAGGAAGGGAGAAAGGGACAACAGCTGGTTTTGGTCCCTCTGGACTGTAATGGTTGCCTTGACTTTCAGTGTTAACTGGCATCTTAAGGACAGTGGGAGGGGAAGGGATGTTGGCCTCCATCCCATTCACTGAGGAGGTATCACTATATGAACACCAGCTTGTAATTAAGTGTGTATTTCCATGCACCCAAGGGGTACATTTAGAAGCATTCTGCAAGTGTGGGTATTGGAAAGTGACTCATCAGAAACAACATAAAAAATTAAAAGCTGAATACTGATCACTCTTTTCTCTCACCTCACTGCCTTCCTAAAAGTAGGTTTTAAAAATCTTGTATATATAGTTCTTCTAAGGATCATGCTTCCAGTCCTTCCACCCACTCCATGTAGTTTCATTTGAGCTCTTTTAAAAGTTCTTGTTTAATAAATATATGCATAAAATTATTCACCTTCTTCCCTGCTCTGCTCCTCTTATCTGCAGATTTCTGTGACATCACTCCTTCATTTCTTTGTTAAAGTCATGTCATCCAGAATTCCAAATCATTGATTGTTTGAGTCTTCTAAAATTAAACTGTGTTAAGTTAGGTTTGACTTGGTTTGATTTGGTTTGGTTTTGTTTTCAGAAACCTCCCAGATTCCATGTCTCCTAACAGAGAAAATTACTGGTCTCAGTCCACAGCCTGGCTGAATCAGAAAATCAGCACAGAAAACCAAGCAAGCAAGATGTCAAAATTCTCAGCCTGACATAAAAATAGCAGCACCAACCATTGATTTTCAGGTGCCACATCTTCCTGCTCACTGACATATTCTGATTAAAGGCTTACAAGTATAAACCCAGAATGACTTCATTGACTCTAGCAGAATAACTTCAAATTTACACAGATGAAATCAAGATCTCAGTCCAACTCTCATTTTGTAGAAGATAGCTCAATCTAGAGCTTTCCCTAGGTAAAAGTAGAATTTATGAGCACAAAACTAAAAAACAAACAAGAATAAACCCGGGAAGTAGAACACTTTGGAGCCTGTATCCACTCTTGTACAGTTCCATTTCACAGCATAAGGGACAAATTTGTCCCTTTTTGTTGGCTGCAGTAACTCCTGGTGTTATTTTACATCGCTACATTTCTTTTTTTTGTTTTCGTTCATGCCAACAAGACCATGAGTAGGCGTCATATAAGATAAATCTCACTAATTTTAAAAAAGAAAAGCTAGTGAACAGGAGGTGATAAATGCTGTGCTGCCTACTCAGGTTCTGTCACATAAGATGTCACTTCTTTATTTTAATTATATTTTCTGCCAACTCACAAAATCCAGCGATTCCTACTGCATGTGATCCTACCTTTTGCTATGGAATGCTTCTGCACAGCCAATTGCAAAAAACATATACTTGTTTCTGTCCCAGTTTTTTTCCAGATTAATTTTATGGCTGCTTCCTGATGTTCTATAGAAACTGTCTCTTCAGGAAATGTTAAAACATAAATAACAGCTTGTTCATTGCAAAATTACTCAGACTGCACACAGAATTAATTCTTTTTTCAAGAATTAGTAAAATACATAGGGAACCTGAAAGATCATCTGCATTTCAGATACAGTTTTGCTACTGCACGCTCACAGCTAGCTAGTTTTGATAAAAAATTCTACTTGATTAAAAAATTGAAAGCTAAAGAGCTGTGGTATCTAGAATGTACAAACAGTAAATCCTTATCTGTTTGCATGGCAGGTAAGAATTCTTGTCATCCTAGAAGGTGAATTAAATTCTGCTGCAAGCAACACCAGCTGTTTGATCGACTGCTGACATCAGCAGATGCTTTGAGCAGAAGGGCCACCTCTCACAGACCTGGGCTGAGCAATGCCTGCAGCTGAAACAGCAGCATGTGTGCATGAACCACAGACACAGGGATGAAATCCTACATTTCACAAAAATAAAATTCACTGTGCAAATAGGAATATTTAAAAACAAAACCAAAACCAAAAACCCACTTGCTAAACTAGATGAAACCAAAGACTGAGGAGCGTGAACCAAGACTCAAGTGTAAGAATTAAGTCCTGGAGGAGTTGTTAACATAAGGTTCACACCAGATTTAGTGCTCCTGTGAGTAAAGGAGGTGGAACAGTGGCTTTGACTAATTTTATTTGAAGTAACACATCTCAAGGATTATTTTCAGTAACAGAGTGAGAAGCAATGAAAGAAATTGTTTATTATTATTATACTAAACTGGAAATCAAAAGCAGGAATGAGAGAATGGATTATAGGACAGAATCTAATCTAACCAGGAGTAGAAAAAGAAAAAACAGCACAAGAAGGTCAGATAGCTTAATCACACACTTGGGGAGGCATCAGATAGCTGAATTATGCTGCAGATAACTTCAGATCCAACCTTGGGTAGTTCAACTAAATCAAAACAGGTCAGATCACACCCTGAATGCAAAACTGCATTTCTGAAGTAATCAATTTTGTGATTTTTGTACTATAACTGTCCAGCCAGATTGGTAGTATTCCTGGTCATATATCAACCTTGAACAATGGAAGAACATAACTTCCTTTTCATTTGACCATTTATATTTCATTAATCACAGTGTCCTCATTATGAAGAAAATTAGACTGAATTAGAGATTGAACAAAAAATTGAATTACATCTCAAGTAAAAATGTAGATTCCCTAATAGTTTATCCTTGTCAAATGAAACAACAAGCAATACAATGATCTCTTCTCTGTGATGGCCTTTCTAGGGACTCTTAGCTCAAGGATAAAAGAAGTTCACCACCTTTTAAGTGCCTGGAGCACTTCTCTGCAGAAATACTGATCAACTCAAACTCCAGTTCTGCATCACAAAGAAGCTTAGGGTCTTCCAAACCATAATCTGACTTGGTTTCCTGGATCCATCTCTACTGCTAGATCCAGCAGAGCACTACTTGTACACTTGCACAGATAAGTATAACTTAGGCAAAAATTGCTAAGAAACCTCAGCACTTTTTTTTGACACGTCAAGCCTCAGGGAGGGGGGTGGGGGTGGGTGGAGCATCTGCTTTTCCTGACTATAAAGCCAGCCCTTTCTCCTTCCTTTAGGGAAAAAAAATGTAATGGAACGTCACTTACCTCACAAGATTCTTTAATTAATGTTTGATTAAATTTAGAACAGGCATTTTTATGTCCTTCTTTACATTTGCACATTTTGAATTTAGCAGTATATCACCCATATTATCTATGTGAAATCCATATTTGTTTACAGTATAGCCTTAGGCAATATTTTTCACAAATCATTTGAATTTCCCTGAAGCAAACTTCCTTTCACTATGGATTTATGCAAAGTTTTTTATAAGAATTAATAAATATTCCTGGCCTGTAAGTTCTCTGTGTGAGACAAACATTAGGTCTATGCATAACTGTCAGCTGTTTTGAAAATATACCTCCTCATCAGAGGGCATCTGGTTTCTTTGTCCCCCAAGAATCTTGTATTTGGGAGCATACAGAGCTCTTATTTTCCCCATCTCTGTTTGGATTTGGAGGTCCTTTCTCCTCTCTTTGGCTCACTGTGTGGGAAGCAGGGCCTTGCTGGGGGAATTTTCCTGACTTTATATGCAAGAGTCTTGGGCTCACAGTTCTACACTACAGTGAACACGATGGTGATGGGTTCATGGTTGGAGATTATGATCTTAAAGGTCTTTTCCCACCTAATGGATTCCATGATTCTATTATTCTTCATTATCAATGGCCTTCATGCAGTTCACAGTGCCACAATATTCTGCATTCCCTGCGTATCACAGGGAATACTCTGTATGCACATCTTATCCAACACACAACCCCCCATTCCTTCTGGTTCTCCGCAGGGGTTCCTCCTGAAGCAATACCATGGATGACAGGTTTGCTATCAGAGAGCTTTGAGTACCCTTCATCACTTTAAGAGGTTTATACACACTTTAACTGTACATAACTCTCATTGCAGTAAGTGCTTGTTGAATGAACATCAGCATTGCGTGCTATGTGAATATAATATTTATTTTGAGATCTGTAGAAGCTTCAGGAAGTCACTGTGAAGTTGAATCATATTTACTTTTAAGTGCTAGGAAACCAGCACAATGCTTGGAATGATCCAAGAGTTCCATGGTGTGAAAGATAGGACTCAGTTGTGAAATTCCCCTCTCCNACACCAATCATTAGGTGTTATTTCACTCTAATCTGCCCCAAAGGATCCATTACCAAGAACCTGGGTTACTCTNTGGATTCCATGATTCTATTATTCTTCATTATCAATGGCCTTCATGCAGTTCACAGTGCCACAATATTCTGCATTCCCTGCGTATCACAGGGAATACTCTGTATGCACATCTTATCCAACACACAACCCCCCATTCCTTCTGGTTCTCCGCAGGGGTTCCTCCTGAAGCAATACCATGGATGACAGGTTTGCTATCAGAGAGCTTTGAGTACCCTTCATCACTTTAAGAGGTTTATACACACTTTAACTGTACATAACTCTCATTGCAGTAAGTGCTTGTTGAATGAACATCAGCATTGCGTGCTATGTGAATATAATATTTATTTTGAGATCTGTAGAAGCTTCAGGAAGTCACTGTGAAGTTGAATCATATTTACTTTTAAGTGCTAGGAAACCAGCACAATGCTTGGAATGATCCAAGAGTTCCATGGTGTGAAAGATAGGACTCAGTTGTGAAATTCCCCTCTCCCTGTATGGAAGCTCTGATGGGGCATTACTGGCTCAACTGCACTGATGTGAGAGGCAGCTGAGGAGGTGTCATAAACCATCAGGGGCCCCTGAAGCACCCCCAGATCCATTCCTGAAGCCTTCCACCAGAGGACTGCACGTGATCCAAAGGTGTTGCAGCAGATCCAGGGTCTGATGCAAGAGACAGTGTAAAACTTCCCCCACACTGGGGAGATACCTGGATGTTCCCACCCAGCCTGAGTGTATTTTAACCCATCAGACTGTATTTTGAGGGCTTCTTCCCTGACCCCTGATGGATCAAGACAGGTCAGGACCATCACTTCAATTAGCAGCAACAATCAAGTCTCGTCACAGATCCATGGGTGGTGATAATGTATTTTTCTACTCTTATCCTTTCNTTACCAAGAACCTGTGATACTCTCACCTTCCTGGGAGCAGGTCATAACACACCGTATGTCAGAAAGTCTTCATGAAGTACGTATCTTCTATTTGCTACCACTTACTTAGTAAGTGACCCAGCAATGGCTCACTCCCCTCAAAAGCATTTGTAGGGTATAAAACCTAACTCTCTATACTTT
Organism: Mystacornis crossleyi; assembly: GCA_013400655.1. NCBI lineage: Eukaryota > Metazoa > Chordata > Aves > Passeriformes > Timaliidae > Mystacornis > Mystacornis crossleyi. The sequence continues at coordinate 56,451 of VYZQ01024068.1, forward strand.
CTAGAAGTCTTCATGGGGGCAAATCCTTTTATACAGAAGTATTAATTTCGCCTTGAAAAGTCTGACTCTAGGAAATAGCTCTTCTGCAAGTCAGATCTTGGTTGCATTCCTGCTCTCGGGAGTCCAGTAGCTCAGGCACTTTCTACATTATTGAATGCACAAGAATTACAGCCCAGTAGGCTACAGGACACCAAAATGTCACTTTTACCTTAGTATCTCAAGCAATTTAGCAAATGATTAATGAGCAGCTCAATCATCTTGCCAGGGACCTCTGGGGACAAAGTGGCGAAGGAGAGCAGACAGCTAGGTGGTAGGTTAGGGGGTATTGCTGCTGTGTAAAGACAAGCCTGTTCTACTCACTAGTTGAAGCCTTGGGCTCCTTGTCTCCACGCATGGCATCATACACAGGATTTGAACAGTTCCACTACAGAGATGATGTTACTGTCTCTCTTTTTTTTTTTTCCTAAGTTTGCAATCAAACAAAATGACCACAATCATAGAATATATTCAAACGAGAGGTTGGTCAGAAAAGGGGAAAACATTCAAAATTCAAATCCTGAAACAACCATGCCCTTCCTCTCTAATGACCAAACTTAAAGAGGCAAAGGAAAGGTCTGACCCAGCAGCCAGAACAAAAAGACATTGCTGTCAGATATGTAACTACATGCATCCTATAACCAGATCTTATCCCAAGCAGAGCTGTGATGAGATGATGACCTCATGACTCACTTTTTGCAAAACCTATCTAGCACAGACAAAGCCTAGCAGGTACAGAGCATTTTACTGTCATCATGAGAACTTCATTTCCGGCTCACCAGCAGTCAGGAGGACCACTACAAACTATAAAATGTGCACCTTGATAAATGAGACTTGTAGCTGGTGTATTATCATAGCTTATTCTCTTCAACAGTTCTATATGTTAATGAGGACTCTAATTGGGCAAGTGAAAATAATTCTCACATCAAATATTCCCCTGCCTTTGTATAGCAAGACTGTTGCCCCCCACCAGCGCTACCTGCGTGTCGTGTTTGTCTGAACTAAAATCAGAAGAGCAAATGGAAGCAGGATTCTGCTGAACTGTTACATCTTCAGGGCAGAATAGAAGAGACAGTAAAGTGCCTAGCACAAGAACTGCTCAGAAGCCAGCACTGCCATATGGTGGGATATTATGTTGGGGTTTTTTTGTTTTCTGCATTCTGAATAAGAAAAATTAAATCAAAATGCTAACATCACACTAGGAAGATGTAAATTTCTAATCAGCCCATTTAATTTCAAGGAAATGGACCCATTTTTTCAAGATATAGAAATATTTTTGTGATTTCATTCTCTCTGTTCTGTAAAATAAATGTTTCCACCACACAGCTCTTTAAATGAGTTTGCAATAATATAGCAATATTGAAAGAGAACAACAATATTGAATAAGAACACTGAATATATGGATATCCTAATTGGTATTCATTACAGAAATGAGCCATTCTCATTGATGTGGCAACTGCTGCTTGGTTTGCTTATTAACAGGTGGAACAGCAGCCAGTGGAATACAAGTTTGGAACTCATAATTCATGGCTGGAAATTTTCTATTAATTTTTCTTGCATTTGTATTGATAAAAAATACAAATATAATTCCAAAAAATGCAGCAGGTAAGGCATTTTAATTTTAGTTGAAATTACCAAGGCAATCAACACACTTCAGTGAACACTCTTAGTCTACAAGAGTCTTTTTTTTCTCAACAGAAATTATGTACAATTTATTACATGTTGTATCTTAGATAATGTTAAATTTCATGTTAAAAGTGGAAGGAATAATGGATTTACTCAAATCCCACAGAATTTCTCTAGAATTTAGTGTTATAAAACAAACACCTCTGTCTGTACCAGGATATCTCAAAAAGACACTACCTGCAAATGAGTCAAATACCCTTTTTGAAGACAATGAGCAGGACTTGAACTGCTTCTTGGAGCAGACTTCCCAGCTGTTCTGGAAGACCTAGTTAGGGAAAAAAAGTATATGACTTGGAAAGTATACAGATATTTGGACATATATTCCTACCAGACTTTGGTATATAAATAAAGTCAATAAAGTCAATAAAGACTTACTTGAGCATCATTCACATTGTTCACCACTTCACTGTTCTCATCACTCTCTCTGTTCTTTCTACTTTCTTGTCTATTTAACATCATTTTAAACTGTGGACTTGTAGCATATACCTATAAGTTTTTTCCAAGACTGCTTCTTGTGTTTCTTTCTACTTCTGATTTATCTCTCTGCTAATAAATTCTCATATTGACGAAAGTTAAACAGACTCAAATTTACTATATGGGGTCAGATTTTCTTTGGTGTAATTCCACTTCCCAGCCCAACTGAAAATACTGTTTCTAATGAAAAAACTGATAGAATAGTGTTTCAAAGAAGTCACTGTGAGTGCAATATTTTTCTGTACCATTTTTATGACCCGACTATAGACAACTATAGACCCAACTATACGACTCAGTGCAGAGCTGGGTTTGTCAAGTTATCTAAATGTAAGGAAACAACAGGAAACTTCCACTGAATCTGCTGGTAACTAGGAAAACATCACTAAAAGCAGTCCAAGTCTTAATTAAAAACTTTTTCAAGGAGATTTAGACCTAATTCTTCTTCAAATGATCCATCTAGGATTTCTTGTTTCTTTTCTGTCTGCCATTCCTAAAGATCCTCTAGCAAGAAAATTTTCAAAAATAACGTTTTCTTTTTATGATGAGAGTCTTCCTTTAAAAAGAAACGTGTCAGTTTTGCAGTGCAATTGGGACTTGGAAACTACAGTCCTATGGCTGCTCCTTCCTGCTACTCACTGGGTGACTTTACACAGGTCTCAGCATGTCTCTGTTACCTTAGCTACCCCTTTTTTTCCTCCCCTGCTAAACTGTGCTGTCATTGTGGCAAGGACTGTGACAGACAATCCATTTCTATGGTCCCTCACTCAATGAGAACTTGATCACAGCTAGGGTCTAGAGACACAGTGTGGCAACACAAATAATAAAAGAGACCTTGAGTACAGAGGAGGAGCAGCAGGGCAAACTGACCTCACATTCTTGGAGAACTTATTACTGTTTCCTACAAGAAATACAATAGAAATTGACTTAAAGAAGTGTCAGAATGTCTTTATCTCAATTCCAACCAGTACTTTCTAAGCACAGGTCTCTGGCTGATATACTAAGAAATTTCTAGCTTCACCTACAATGAGTTCACTGAGAGGAAATAAAGGAAAAGAAAGCTCTGAATTTGCATGAAAGAAAACATTTCCTCCAGATCGCTATTTCACCTATGACAAGGTGGAATATCTGAAAACCAGTCCTCAGGGATGTTGGCTGGACATCTTTATGGTTGGACTCAATCACCCTCAAGGTCTTTCGAACCATAGCAATTCCATGATTCTATGTTAATATTTCATCCACCTTGCCAAAGGCATTTGACAGTGCCAATGTCAGCTGGAACAGAGCTATTGGCAAATGTTAGTTGGTCCCTTGCATGGGATTTCAGCTGTCCAAGTGGTCTCAAGAAGAGGAGGATGATGTACAAAAATAGGCACGCAACGAGTTGGCAGCAAGGCAGAAGAAACCTGAAGCCATGCTGACATCATCAGTAGCAGCAAGGAAGAAACTTCCCATGATTACTGCTTTTCTAGGAAATATAAGATAATATTATGTACCTGTAGGTCATGTGAAACCTTACAAGATACAGGTCTCTTAGTGTATATCTAATCCCGTTTATGGAACAGACACTTCTAGCTCGCAGCATGCCTGAAATATCATGAATGCAAAGCATTTTCCTTCTAACTTGTATTTAAATTATTGTTCAAATTCACTGGAGGATGTTCAGTTTACACAGATTTCAGTTTCAACTGAAGTGAGAGGACTGATGTGACCAGTAGAGCCCACAGCTATAACACCACTGATAATACGTCCCTCTGTATTATTTGAGTGATCTTTTGATACGTTTAGCTAATTTAGGTACTGAATGTCACATTTATGAAGCAAGAGAACCCTCTGTTACAATTATTGTGCTCCAGTACATTAAAAAAAAAATGTTTTAGAACTCTGTAATGAAACAGATTTGGAAATAATAATTTTCCCTTGTCAGTCTTTCCATTATTAGAAATGCTTCAAGTCCCTTTTTTTTTTTTCTGCAAGTGAGTCACCTAAGCCATTCTAAGTGCTGTAAAGATTCAGGAGAACAGCACCACCACAACAGACACGTGTTACATGGAACAGTTAACCAGCTTTTCTGATGTGAACCCAAGATTCACGTGCAGTGAAGTACATGTGCTTCAACATTTCTATTTCTGCACAAAACTATAGCAGTTTTGCACTCATGAGTATTTTAGCTTCATGAACCACAGGAGAATTACTTTTACAATTATAGATTCACATGTCCTAATGTGAACGCATTTTCCACCAAAACCAGAATCTATTTTGTTATAATTTGACTGCATAAACTACGATATTTTTCTGAGATAAAAGTAAAGGCTTTTCTACAGTGGTCTTTCAAAATTCCCTGCATTATACCCTCGTATATGGTATTAAGTAAGTGTTTAAAGGCATGGAACAGTACATCAGTGTTTCACATATCAGTGTTTCACTGCAACTTGACATAGATAACTTTGCTTAAGAAACTCATACTATAGCTTTCCTAGCTGAAAGAATCATCTAAACCTAAAGAAAATATAAATGAGTTTGCCTAGAGATAAGGCTTCTAATTTTATTGGCCATATATATGGAAAAACAGCCCAGACACCCCAATAGTCACTGAATTTCAGGCCTTGCTTGTGATGCAGTGAACATAGGCAACTTCATTTCACATCTTTAGGTAATTGCGGTGCACTTAAAATATTTTTACATCACTTCCGTATGTGTAACTGTTGGTAAACATATTTTTATTGAGAGGTCCCCCTTAAATTGAAAAGTAACAGCAACTTGTTTTCATTTAATTGACAGCAAGTTATCAGTGGCTTTAGATACACAATGGAAGATCTCCAATAATAAGACCTTTTAAAATAAGCTTTAGCAATCTGGAAAGAACAAGCTGAATCTGTCAGCATGCAAGCCTGTACTGCTCCAATTGTATGCAGTCCTATCTTAATACTGAGCTAGAATTCAGATTGCAAAGAGGGGATGTACATCCCATCTGTGAAAGAAAAAGCCTCCCAGAGATCTGGCCTTTCTTCTTTTCCCCATGGTGAAAGGGAAAAGACTCCTCTGTGTGTCCTGGGCCTTGCATGCAGGCCAGCAGAGGTATTGCTGCCTGCATTCCCTCATGAGAAGGTGTGGGGGTTGGAAGAGCATCTCCTCCTGAGAGCATGCACACCATGTCCTCCCCACAAGGATATGTCTCTGCACATGGATACATATGGTCTCTCCAGCATAATTCTCTCTCTCGCTGAACATGGTGCCTTAAATAAGCAAAGCTAACCTTGAGAGCTCCCTTTCCAGAAAACAAATATACACTTTTGTGATGGAGCAGATAATTCTAATGGTTTTTCAGATGGGAGAATGGAGTTCAGTTTATCAACACTAAAGAAAAGAGCTTCCACCTATTGCACACATCTTTCCCTCACTGCCCAGATAAAATGCACACCCATTACCACAAAGAAGAGAAGAGGCAGATGAGAGAGAGACCAGACAGTACCTGCTCCTCCCAGTGATGGTTCTGACTCTTTGTCAGCCAAGGAATCCTTTTCTCTCACAAGGCTTGGAGAGGTTTCCTGGCCACAATCCTATTGTATCTTGGAGCAAAGCCACCAAGGACATCAGTTTTACCTTCTTAAGCCACCTCCTCCATACAACCCTCCTGCCCAGGTTTCCAGGAGGAACAAGGACCCAACTCACCCAGTCAGGCTGCTGAGCTGGACAGTATAAGCCCCAGGACAACACACATCATGTCAGCACTGACCCACCACTGCCTGCTGCTCTCCTCTGAGCCATGGCAGGCTCCCTTTTTCAATATAACTTGGTTTTAAGGGTATCTGTTCTATGCTGGCCAGTGAATCCAAACTGTGTAAGCTACAAACCAGTTAGAACAGCTGGTTTGACTCCCAGGGGCTAGCTACAAGGAGTGACAATTACACAGTCTTATGCACAACATGTAGACCCACAAGAATTATACCTTATAACCTAAAAAGAGGTACTAGAGGAGACCTGAAAAAGAACAGATATATCCACAGGTAGCAATCACAGTTAGAATATTCTAATTTTGCATTTTTGGCACTTAAAAAAGTTTGGCAGTTCCTTGCTGAAATCAGAATAAACTAATTCAAATGTAATGGGAGCAATAACAGGAAGTTAATATATTGGATTCTCTGGTTTGGAAATGCAATCTTTGAGTGTATCACCTAAAATATCTCTCATGAATTTGAGTAACTATGCAAAAAACAGCTAAAAAACAAAGCCTAACTTAGTCACCAAGCCACAGCTTTTCAGCAGCCGGGAAAAGGCTTCTCTAAATTAGTCTTTTGTGTACATTTCAACGAAAGTTAGACACCCACGAGCTGGTATGTGTACAAGAGGAGGTGACAGCAGTAAAGGTAACATCAAATCAGCAATACTGTGAACCTTCATAAACCTTATGAGTTCTGTCACAGTAATACCAGGTGGAATAGGACTAATCTCAGCTCTGGTCGAATAGTCCTGGGAGTCCTGCAGGTAACAGGATGAAGAAGAACTACCAGGTACACAGATTTTAGCTGACTCAAAGACATTCACCCAGGCAGCCCCTAAAATCATTGTGTTTCCTTCTTCCTTTGACACTAGGAAGACTTCACAATAATGTTCAAGCTTACTGTGGTGGTGAATTGACTTTACGCAGGTACCATACCCTAATGTGATTCCTTCCTAAAAAGTTAACATCAGTAGGAGGGGTTAGAAAGCAGCCAGCAACATGATTTCAGGTGAGCACACATATACGCAGCTTTAAAAAACCTTAGGAAAATTTTTTTAAAAAGCTTTATCACCCTAGAGCAGTACTGCACACACACAAGCATTGCTTTAAGCTCCATCTGTCACTGCTTACTGTCTCACACACTGCTAGTGCTATCCAACACCTTTCATCTGAAATAAACTCTGGTATTTTTTCACTTCAAGCAAGATGCTAAGGGAACTCCATTTTTACACTGTGTTGTTATAGAAACAAGCTTTTCTAAGAGTGCCCTTTTCCACACTCCATATCCCACTGCTGTTCCAAACAATAGAATAAAAACGATAATGAAACCCCCAGAAGTTTACTGTTCAATAGCCACCTCATTATCAGGTGTTTTGTTTTATTAATTTCCATCAGGCTATGAGGAGAAAGCACTAAGCACTGGCGTTGTAAAATATCCCTGAATTGTTTCTCTACCAGTAACAAAAGTTTGCTATTGATCCAATTTTTTTATGGATTGCTAATTTACAGGCTGGTTTAATAGAAAGAACAGAATGTAGCACACAGTGGTGACAGGACCTTGTTTATCCTTGTCATGGGTTAGCACAGCTTGTTACTCCACCAGCCAAGGAAGTGATTTTTGTTGCAAAGAGCTGTTGTAACTTCCTCCAGAACTTGATAGAACCAATCAATGCATTGATTTGAATACTGACAGCTCTATTAAGCAGAAGCAGTTACACCTCTGTAAAGACATCATTTAAAGACAGACAAGGTGAAACTCTCTCTTGCTTTTCCAGTGTTGGCACAGGTAACTGAGGGCCCCCTCAGCCCGGTGGGCTGGGCCGGCCCGGCGGGGCCTGGCTGGGCCCTGCCTGCGTGAACCTGTGGGGGCAGGCCGGGACATGACCCTGCTCCGTCTCAGCCTGATGGGGACCCGCGGCCCCTCTCGGGTCGGCTGGCCAGGCCTGGTCCCTTGGCCCTGCAGGGCCGGGCCACGGCCTGTGGCCAAGATGCCCCCGCCTCTGCTCCAAAACCAGCTCCATCTGCCGCTTGAAAGCAACAGATAAACTCCAGCTGCAAGGGCACGGGAAGATTAACGCCTCCAGTGCTGTAAGTTCCTTCCTCAGAGAGATGAAACCTGCAAACACCAATCCTTTCCCAGGTTAGAGGGAAAGGGAAACGCAAAGACACATGAATAGACACCATGATTAGTGACACCTAAGTCAGTGAAGAAGAAAGAACTGAAACCCAGAGAGAAGAGATAGAAGAGATTAGAGTAAGATGAAATTCTTTTGTAAAGGTATGGACTGATGGACTATGATATATTAAGACTCCCTTGTAAGTTCATAATAAGCATGAGGGAAGAGCTGTCAACTGTAGCCACAAGCAAATTTGCCTGTAGCCAAACTGCGGGAAATGATGGAAAAGCCGATTACCCCGCCTCTAGCCAGGTAGAGGCCAGGGAAAACCGTGGGGTTTTGGATGCTTTGGTTGACACTGGTGCGCAATTTACCACAATCCCATCACAACATGTCGGGGTAGAATCTGTTTATCACAAGATTTGACCCTAATGGAAGCTGAGGTGAGCCTGACCAGAAATGAGTGGACACGTCATTGTGAATGGTCCAAAGGCCAAATGCATTTTGGGCATAAACTTCCTCCACGGCAGGTATTTCAGAGACCCAAAGGACTCGGGTGGGCTTTTGGAATAGCTGCTGTGGAGACAGAGAGCTTTAAACAATTGAACACTTTGCCTGAACTATCAGAAAATCTCTGTTCCTTGAGATGAAGATGATCCTAGAGATAGATGAAGAGAACCTTTGCTCTTGAACAGCTCACTCTTAAAATAATACCCCATTAGCTAAGATTGAACCCTCAAAAACAGTTGTGGAGAAAACTGTAATTGAGGGAAGGGACTCACACATGCCAACAGAAAACCATCCCAGGCAGCTGTTGTGCTGTGACATTGATGCCATGAGAAGACTGTTCTTGTGGAAAAGCTCCATAGCATGAGTAAAAGAGACTCCTCTCCCTAAAGGAACTGATGAAAGACTATTTTAGAGTGGTAAACTCACTGAAATAATTCCAAGTTTGTGTCTTTATGTTATAAGTGAAAGGAGGGAGGAGGATGAGGGGAAGAGAAGTGTTCTAAAGGTTTATACTGAGCAAGATCATAGTCTGTTATCCTCTGTGTGAGTTGGATAGAAGAGGGAGGTGTTGGAGGATAAAAGGGGGTTTTTTTTGCTTTAATTCCTTGTTATTCCTTTTTGCTTTTAGTTTTAGTAATAAACTTCTTTATGTTCTTTAAGTTTGGTGCCTGCTTTGCATTCCTCCCTATTCTTATCTTACAAAATGTAAAGAATGCGAACAAACCCACTACAATCCTGCACTGCTGCAATCTTGAATGGTGTATTATGGTGTTATTTAGGTTCTATTCAGTGACAATTACTCTGCCTAGAAATTCAGAACAGGCATACCAGCACGTTAACAATCCTTTCTCTCATAGGTGATAAAGGCAATCTACAATCTGATGAGAAGGCTATACTAAAGCATGTGATGGTCAGATCTGGGAAGCTGCTTAGTAAGTTCAAATGCCAGAAGGGAAAGGAAAGAGCCTGGCAACAAAGCAAGATGGGCAAATGACTTGTGCCTTGTGGAGTAAAGATGAGAGAACAGGAACTGTAGTCTGAACAGATCTTTAGCAACAATATTAAGGAAACAGAATCAAGGTCACATAAAACAAAAATGAAGAAATGAGGCTGAAGACAGCAGAAGCAGCACAGCATGGGACACCATGTAATTGCAAGATCTTCTAGACAAAGTCCTGTCCTCCTTCAAAGAAAAGTTAATTTTTTCTGTTGCCCTGAACTTCTATATGGTGGAATAGTGATTTTGACAATTCAAATCTCATCTCACCCACTCCCTTATTCTCCTGAGGCAAGATGAATCTCTCAGATACAGAGGAAATGTGCTCAGTGAGGAAGCAGAACCAGGTCACCTCCACTACCAGGATGTCACACAACCATTCCTCATCATCAGTATTTTTCTGAACTGACATTTTATCTGAAGAACATATTCTTGCCATTATCTATGCAAGTGCTCATTGGCCTGGGAATAACAATGCAAATACAAAAGAAGTTGTACATGTATTCCCACTAATTCATGACTTGACATTGCAGTATTAATTCTGCTGTTAGCAGAGGGGAAGCTCCTGAATCCTAACCCTGAAAGGGAGGAATCTTCTGTAAGGTAAATAGTTATTTGCAGGAACCTCACATTTACTTACCAATACCATATAAATGTGCTTTCTTTCACTGTCCTACATTGTTCTTTTCCATTCAAATCAAGGAAACACATATGTAGAACATTCATTATACTCAAGGATCAGCAGTCAGTTGGTATCTTTATCCAAGCTTAAAGAAAATAAGTGTTTCATAGCATCTGGACAAAAAATTGAAATGCTTCTAAAAAGCCAAGATCTGCTGCTGTTCTACTACTGAATATATTCATACTCCTTAAAATAGATATGATGCTCAGTTTTGGTTGGTGTCCACATCTCCCAGTCATTAAATACTGCTGTGAGAAGTCTGCATTTGTAGACACAGAGTTATAAATGCCTTTCCTAAAAAATGTGTAATTTTGCTACAATTTTGATTCAGATCTGAAGGCTGAAAAGATCCAGGCATGCTCAAGATCACATGAATAGAGTAGTTTGAAAATAATTATCAAGACTGGTACATTGTGCTAAGTGAGGAATTGTGTGTTTTAAGAAAAAAGAATAATTGCATGAAGAATTGTACATCAAAAGAGAGAAAGAATCAAAATAGGGAATGTAAGTCTTCTCACTGATTTCAATACACTTTGTATCAAGGTTTGATGTTCAGTTTTAATGGCCATCTTTACCTACATTGAAGCCTACCTTCCTCCAACAATAGTTTTACTGGATTTGGTGGATTTACCACAAATGTATTTCATATTCTGAAAACTGGCTGCTGTTTGAGGTGTCTCACAAATCCTGACCTTTTTTCATCTTATTAGCTTTCTTCTTAAATATCAAGGTGAACTCAAAAGATTCCTTTTAGCTTATCATGTCAGTAAGAGGAAGGACCAAATGCTATGCCAGAATCCAAGTTATATCGGCTTTGAATTTTAAACCTGTACCTATCAGGAGTTTTATCAGATAGCTTTCTAGTAACCAGTTGCCTTTGTTTAATTTCATTTTAAATGTCTTTCCTTATTGCCAGTGTATTTATTTAAGATGGTTCTAGAAAGAGTTGCATTTACAGTGCAAATGAAAAATTTACTCTGCCTTTGGTTCTGGATATTACTATACTTAGGTCACTGTACTAATTAGAATTTAAATTTGTAGAGATTTAATTGCAACAAACTCACAGTTCATTGGACAAAAGCAGTTTAGCACTGATTAAGCAAATTCAGAATTAATTTCTAATATTTTACATAGAAAAAAAGAATGAAAAAAATGCTCAGCTGTGTCGTAGGTACAATATGTTGGAGGTTTGACAACATCAGGGCATGCTAGCACAAAACATTTGGCATAGCGAATAAAACTGAGTGTAGGAATCTCATGACATTAAAATTTCAAATTTCATATTTTTATTGAGGTCTTTATTTAAAAACAAACAAACAAACAAAAAAAAACTTATGGAGCTAGACCAAAACTTTATAGTCACATCTTGCAGAACATTCTCTTTACTGATAAACATCTGCCAGAGCAGAATTACCCTGAGCTATGCACAAAGAACACAGCCACATTTTGTCCATCTGCTATTCCTATACATCTGGGGGCTGATTAATCTCACCAAATACAAAAAGGCTGTGATGTAGCATCCACACTGTTCACATTCCTCTAGGTGCTGCCAGGGCCTTCATCCCAGCAGTTTTCTGTGACCACAGCATGGTTTCTCAAATAATCAAACCAGAGGAGCAGATGCTCTTCTGGATTTTGGTATTAAGATACAAAGGGAACAGGACTTCATTATCACAGATGGTTTGTTCACTGTTTGTACAGACGCTGAACCTGTTCCTTTGAACTGAATAGCAGTTCTATTATCATCTTGACAAGAAGCAAGTACACAATAAAGAAGAAACAGGTCAGTATGATCCTTTGCTGGTCCTGTTGGCTGTTAGGAAAACGAAAAAAGGAGTTTGTAGATGAGAAGGCATCAAAAGATGAAAGATAATCTGCTCATTGATGCTGCATTATGTCTTTAGAATTAGCTATCATAGCTGGTTGGCTATATTATCCATCAACAAGTAGTTTTTTAGAACTTAGCAAAACCCTAAGAAAGAAAGAAAAAAAATCAGACAACATGCTTTGTCTAATGATAGGAAGCCAGATGGAAAAGAGCTATGATAACAAGCATCTCATAATCTTATTATAAAGGACAAACCCTCTGTTGAATGCTTGTGCTCCTTAGTCAAATGGGCTCTCATGAGTCAAACAGGCTCAGGAACAGCCATTGAAGGTCATCAAAATCTTCTGTTCCAATTCTCGTAGATAGATCGTTTCTCAAAGTGTCTTAAAATAAATCTTTTATTTCTCAAGAAAGTTCTTGGCAGTAATTTGGGCTGATGATAAACAAGCCTCCTCTAATTGTATTTAAAGACAGAAGAAAGCTGTTCGCATACTGACTTAGTTATGCTTAAGCAGGATGAAGGAACAAAGCAACAAAAACATGACTACACTATTTCTTTCTTACAAATGAGTTCCAAATGCAGTTTCTTTATATGAAGAAGCTTGTTGACCTTCTATATAGAAACTACTAGGTGAGTCAAATCTAATTTTTAATAAAAGCCTCATCAACAATTTTGTTTCATTCCAGAAGAAGCTATTCTTGAACTGAATACATTCAACTTGACAAGAAACCCAACAAACCTATTTTTTCCTTGACACCTCATTCCACTCACACTCAGAATGGCAATAATCACTCTGCCTTCTCATTCCACCTGGAAAGAATTGATTTATCTGCTGCTCTGTGGAGTTATTACTGGCTAAAGAAACACAAATAACTAAACAGTCTTTAAGAGACTTAAATACACAAGAGCCACCTGCAGTAGAAGAAAAAAAAGTAATGGACCATATGAAGAAATTCAGTTTAACTACAGGCTTGTTTAAAATCTCACCAGTGTGAAGTATTCATAATCATAAACATATATTTATACTAAAATACTTGACTATGAACGTGTCAAATATCTAAAAAGAAGGGAAGCTGACACTACATATGGCAAATGAAACTGTAAATGCAGAATAACATTGTTTTCAAAAGCTAAAGAAAAACAAATACTATTTTTTTTTTCACCTGAGCAAACACCTATGAGAACAAGACAGGGAAGTTTTATGATGAGGTAAATCAACAAAGGGTATCCTCAAGCAGAACACAAGTTATGAGTCCCTGTCCACAGGAATTTGGAGAAGTTGAAGGAACAGTCAGCTGAGATACAGTGAGCACACTATTGCCCCTTTCAGACCAATAGCATATATAATTTA
>VYZQ01024074.1:9170-40321 GCA_013400655.1 Mystacornis crossleyi
AAAAAAAAGAAAAAAAAAGAAAAAAAAAGCTGAGCTGTTCCTTTAGACTCCCATTTCATAATACATTTTGAAACACATGGGGCTCTGAATAGAAAATCTATTTCTCCTAGAGATTTAACTTGCATTAATCAGGTGTTCAGAAAGGTCAGTGCAGAGCAGGTGTCCCACCTTCTTTGCATGCAGTTGTCCATATTTGGTTCTGTGGAGCTGTAGAGAAAGGCAGGATTTAATAAATGGTTCACAAAGTTGCTTCTGCTGCTCTGGGTTTGCGTAGAACGTGCGTGCGTGTATTTGTGTTGTGCACATCTGCCTGTGTGCGTGCATTTGCCACAGCAGCCAATTAAAAAGGTTTCTTGCAAATGCTTGAAGGTAGAGGGGAAAAAGACAACAAACATCTCCATAGCTATGATTGCTTTGTTGCGATATAAATGAGTGCTGATGAGTGAATGCAGATGAGACGCTGAGTCTGCAGAGAAACAGCTCAGGCTTAGGGCACAATTGCAAACTTCTTTGAGGAACTGGCTGGAGAAGGAGGGATAAGGAAAATAACCTCATTCAGAAGATGTTTTTAAAGTTTGTGGTGGGTTGAAGGCTGCAGATAGTGACCAAGAATCTGGAACAGAGACTGAAATATTAAGAAAATCCTCATCTATGAAATCTGCCATGTGTGGCATTGATCAGAAAGAAGATTGGCATCATTCTCTTGCTGTCATCAGCTGTCCTTGTTACTTACAGGATTCTAAACCCAGAGATCTCATAGAACTGCTTTCCTAAACCAGAGCTAGGATTTTTCATTATTAGAAGAGGCAAATGAAATTCCAAATTAACCTACTGAGGCCATCAGTCAGAAAATCTTGCTGCTCACCCACAGCAAAGCAAAATGTATTGCCATTGCTAACAATGAAATGGACAGCGGCACCTGACTGATGCCACCAGTGACTTAATGAAGGGATCTGGCAAACCCAGCGTGCTTGTCAGTTTGCAAACTCAATGGACATTTTAATGTCCATCTGCTGCCATTTAATACTATAAATTTGAATCAAATTCCCATTGTCTGAATTACTAGCAGGTATCCAATCCAATTAAAAGGCGTGTTCACTTTTAATTTTAACCACCGTGTCACATTACATCGGTCGTGTTGCACTCTGGCTGCTTTGGTTATATCAAGATGAATATGCTAATTACAGCTGCCTCTTGGGGGGCAGGCATTTGATTCAAACAAAGCTACCAGTTTATGCAAGGTGTCCTCACATCAGTTCTGGACAGCATCAGCAGTTGTGCTTTTCCTTTTTCCCAGAAGCAGGTTTTGTTTACATACAGATGGTACAACAAAAAAACCACTAATTGTATTAGGACTTGACTGGGAATGCTTTTAAGTTTTTTTGCACACTGGGTGAAGGCAGTTTAGAGCAATGATTTGGATTTAAATAGATGTTCTGACACCTTGGTATTGGAGAAGTGGAAAAAGCTGCTACCTGCAGAGTGTCTGAGGGAGAAATATGGCCAGTAGCCATCTTTCTGGGGGTTACTAAGAAGCTTTACTGAGGTCTTAAATCACTTAGGATGAATTTTTGAACGGGAGAGGAGGACACTGGAGGATAAGCAGACATTTTGCTCCTTTAAAATGTTTGGCAAGATAGACTTCATGGTCTGCATCCAGTACATTTTTACATCACCAAGGGGTTTTTGATTAAAGCATTTAAATGAATAGCAGTGATGCTTTCAGAAAATGAGCAGATATAATACACACCAGTGCTTACTTTACCTCTGAACCCCTTTGGCTCCAACCTATGTGAGCTAGCCAGTTGCTCAAAAAAATACTGCTCTCCTCTGTTTCATGTCTCAGCTCAGGTTGCGTTAGATTAACTTTGGCTTTGTATGAAATTAGCTTTGTTTCCACATGCTCAACACAGAAAGAGCATCGAGAACAGTCTTTATTCTGACAAAAGCTTAGGGTAGATCTCCAAAGTGAATCTAATTTGCACAGACTATATTTGGTGCCACTCTTCCTTTTCCTAATGAACACATCAATCATTAATACTAATATGAGCTGGGCAAATACAGAATTGCGTATTAAATGTTTGTTCAAAAATATCATGACATTTGTATAAATTATTGCCTTAATGCATCTGTTCATTTATCAGTCAGCTCATTAACTTAGGGAAATATTGAAAAGGAGGTTGAATATTTTTTTCACTCTATATATTTTTATTTGAAAACCAAAATTAAGCAAATATGGTTTTCAAAAATGTGTTTGCATTAGGAACAATGTTGTGAGCAATACAATTCGTACACACTTCTAAAAGCATGTGTGGAATACAGAAATTGAAATTAACAGCGTAGTTTAACGAGGCAAAATTCTGCCCAGGTAAGGTAACACAGTGGGCAGTAATAGAAAACCTGAGGGGCCCAGCTGAAGGTGGAAGGTAGTTTCTAGTCCTAAAGTGTCTCAGGAGCTGACATTGCTGTCACATTTCGCAAGCGGCGAAGTAATTTGTGCAGGTGAGGCAGCAGTTCAGTGATGTTGCGACATTTCTTGTCAGCTGATGGTCTGTGTTTAATCACTCTATTACTCTCCCAGTGTGGTGACTTTCCTCTCCATCAGCCATAGAAATCTTGCAATAAATTCGAAGATGAAACTGAGTCAGACCAAGGGAGTAAATCACGTCTATCTTTTTGGCCCCTTCTAGCCAGGAAAGTTTCATCCCTTTTAGACGTTTGTTTGCAAACGTCTGCTGGTTTATGGGAAGGCTGAAGAAACCCTTACAACCCGTTAACCTTGAGTCTGGCCTTGTGAGTTTAAATGAGGCTAGGAGAGGCCAAAAGGATATAACTTATAATCTGCTGGATGAACAGGAAAAGGTACTACTGGGGATTGTTAGTTGAAGTCAGTTTCTTGCCATAAATCAAGCCATGCTCACTGTGCCAGTGTTAAACTTGATGGAAGAATGAGGTGGGTTTTATAGAGCAAAAGTCTGAAAATGTAAAATGTCTTTCGTGTAGAAAATCATTTCTCCAATAATATTTGATCACTTGGCAACCACATAAATTCAGTGACCAGCTGTGCTCTGTCAAAAACCCAAGCATTTACAACTCACCTTTTTGAATTTAAATTGAAAGTAAGCATATATTGTGAATTGTCAGACTTGATGCAATTTTGTATCTAAAATAAATGTACTCATCTGTTTAATAATATTTAGAAACAGTCATAAAGTATTTGATGGGCTTGGGGGTGAGGAGCATGTGGGTGCATGTGTGTGTCTTCAGATATTTTTGGTTTATTTACTCTCCAGCCTGAGACGCAGGAGGTCAGACCCTTCCTCTGTCACACAGAGGGGCTGGTGGAGATGCTCAGGTAGGAACTGGTCCTTTGGCTGGCACACATGGGCCAAGGGGGACGTGTGGCTCTGTTGCTGTCCATTACCATCAGAAGCCAAGCAGAACAGAGCATCTCTCTGGCCCCTCTCTGGGCCTTGCGAGAGAAAGGATCTTCAGTGGGCCATGGTAGCCTGCTGCAGCTTTCCTGTGGAGTGTGAGAAGCCATAGAGGACTCAGCATCTCCATTAGACTGGCCAAATCCAGTAATTTTCCTCTTACCATAGAGGGATGCAGCATTGCAGTGTCCTATATGCCTGTGGCCCTTCTTTCCCTTGAAATTCAGAGTCTCAAATGAAAAGGGAAACCTGTTGAGTTAGAAATCAAGCAACAACTCGGTCTCAATAGCTCTTATTAAATTTAGCCCCCAGTCTTTCACAGTTGTGATGCATGGTGCTACTAAAAATTAGGTGGAAGAGAGCTCCTAGAACTAACTATAAGTATTAAAAGATTAATCTAGAGGATAAAACAGTGCACCAAAATTTAAATATTTATGGGGAGAAAGGCTGAAATTATTTCATTGTGTAGTATTAATAATGGTCTATGTTGGCTGTTGTTGAATGGTTCAGTCTCATGCCTCCATTTGCAGAAGCAATTTATCAATATCAGTGCCTTGATATGGCAACTCTCCATGAGTTTTGACTAATGCACAAGCATTAAAAGAACAAATAGCTATACTCCTGACTTCAGTGTGTGAGGATGGTAACTTCATCCTAAAGAAGAAGGACCAGGAGCTCTGAAAGAGGAGGTTCTAAAATACCAAGGAAAAGGGTTAAGCAAGAGAAAGTTTAAAAAGGGGGGGGAAAAGAAGCATTGAATCACTCTGGAGGCTATTTAAGAACACCATATTAGATGCACAGATGGTATGTATACCTCTGAGCAAGGAAAAAGTAGAAAGGGGAGAGTAAATCTGGCATAGTTAAGTGAAGAAGTGCATAAGCTTAAAGGGACACTGTCAACTTAAAAATCACACTTTTACTGAAAAATTTGTTACCTACTACTGTTACAAACAACACCTATGATTACTGTAACTGAAAGATGAGACAAAAAACTCCCTCTGCTTTTTTTGTGTACTTCCTTTGGGCCTGATCCAGAGTCCATTGGCATCAGTGGGTGACATCCCATTGCTTGTAATTAGCTTTAGATCAAGCCCTGTGCATATTTGCCCTGTACATTGTGTACATGCAATTCAATTATTTTGCATCTGCTCTGTTTTCCTATTGTTTCTGTGGTTTTTCACACAGCAAGAGAGGAAAAAACCTTTTTTTTTTCCAAATTGGGAGTGTGGCTGTTAAATGATGGAAATACCAGCAGGGTCCTAGGCATACACGTAGCAGAAATACCAAATGTTTTGCCTTTTTAAGACAAAACACTTCCTTCCAAAAATTTGAAAACTCAATCAATCAGTTATAACTAAAAGTTCCTGACATGAAGTGCAGAAATTATCTGAAAGATGCAGGTACCAGGCACTGTAGGAAGTATAGAGAAAGTGGCTCTGTAGAAAACAAAAAGCCACCTGTAAGTCTCCTGTGCCTGTAGCCCATCCAGCCATGGCTCTGACCTCTTCTGAAAAAGTGGAACAGCAGAGAAACTAAATTAAATTTCCTGTGTCCATCTTCACCGCAGAGGATGGGGAGGAAATTCTTGTCCCAAGGACACTATCCACAGGAAATCAGAGTGTGGCCTTATAACAGAAATTGAAGTCTCTTAGGACGAAGTTATGGAGCAACTTCAGCAGCTCGAGAGCAGTAAATCACCAGGAGCAGATGGTACTCAGCCGAGTGTTCCTAAGGAAATAAAAGTGTGAAGCAGCAGAGATATTGACAAGGATCTGCAATATATCATTAAAACCAGCAACTGTTCCTGAGAATTTGGAAGTCTTTTGTATGGTGCTTTTAAAAAAAAGAAAAAGAAAAGGAAACATAAGAAGATTGCTTTCTTCTTGAGCATAGGAAATGAGAGTTCCTAAATAATCTTTATTGAATTTGCTTAACAGGAGAGTAAAATAACTTCAGTTAGGCATGACCTGGCAGATAGTAACACTGTAAAGAACAGCTGGGATATAATTTTTACACATAACAGCTTTTAGACAGAGATATTTAGGTAGTTATTTGGACTCAGGATCATGTTTGCTGGATAAGATTAGTTGGTTTTAATGTATTGTTTGATGTCTATGGATAGTTTGATACCCTCCATGGAATGCATTTTGGCATGGCAGCATACCTAAGTCCACATTTTCATAGGAAGTTGGACATTTAAATAAGAAGTTGGTTTCATTGCAAAGGACCCAAGTTTACTGCCAACGGAAAAATTACTTTATAATGCTGAGGCATGTTTTTATATGTGCTATACAAATTTTTAATTCAATTTTCTTGAGAAAAACTAATTGTTTTTTAGAGAAAAGCTGAGTTTTCCAACAAAAAGCAGATATTCAGTGCACAGACTCACTCAACCACATCCCCATTTTCTGCAGTTATACCATATGGGCAAGAAGTAACAGAGGAGTACAGAGGTTTTGCCAAGTAAACACGGCTAGTATGTACACACGCACAGAAATCAGCTGAGGGAGGCAAATTAGAAGTTCTAATGGATTCGAAATTCAGTAAAGCACTTGAAATGGCATCTCATGAAATCTTACCCTCAGATTAATTCAAATTACTTTGAATATGAACACTGTCAAGTGGCCTGAAAACAGGCTCAAGGAATAAAGTAAAGGGTGGTGATAAAGAGCAGCATATCAGGTTATGGATAGAGAAGTGCCAGAGGGACTTTCGTGAGGTTGGTCTTGTTTCATATTTCATTAATGATCTCCAGGAGAGAACAGAGAACAAGTTCACAAACTCTGCAGCTGATACTGAGCTATGACGAGTTGCAGATACCAGACAGGACAGAAAATAATTCTCTGGAGGAATTAGAAATAATGAAAAAACACAACTTGTACTTTTACAAAAGGGGGTTAATATGTCTAGGGGGGCAAAAAAACAACCTGAAGAAAATATCTTAGGGGAATGAGTGAAGCTAGACAACAGCCTAAAGCTGAGGATAGGAAAGGGGCAATAAGTTGGATGATGCAGATATAATGGTAGTTAAATGGGCAAGGGTCTGGGGTGGTGGAGTGTTGAGGAGGATAGTTGGGTGGCTGCTGTAATATGGAGAGAGCAAGGAGTGGCAAGATTTGGAGAGGGTTTGGATGTGCAGAGTTCAGTGATCAGAAGAATCAAAGATGATTTAGGGAATATGAAAATGTTAAGCCTGTGGAGAAGGAGGAGAGGGCTGGACCAGAGGTTCATCTTTTGCAGTTTTGATGTATAAGAGTTTGAAATGTTAACACTTGTAACTGGGGCCTGAAATGAGCTGCTTTGCTTGGGACTGATTAAGCTGGGACAAGCAAACACTGAAGCTGACACTGGCAGAGGGAACACGTACGCCGTCCTCTGTGTATTTTCTGTCTCCTGCAGAAATGAAAGAATAGCATATTCAGATTCTGCAGGAGTTATTACTTCCCAAGATCACACTGCCCCTTTTTAACTGTTACAAATAGTTAAAGGCCTGAGCCACAAGCTGCTGAAATAAACAGGAGTGCTCTGTTTGGAGTAGCAGTTGAACTGGTACTGAAATTAAATGGTGTAGTTGCAGAGGTTTGATAAAACTGATTATTATTAGCAAAATATAAAGCTAAATCAAGTGCAAGAGCAATAGAAGCCAAATCTCATTCATGAGAGATGTTGCCCACTGTGTCAGCCCCAGATGTGTCCTATAACCCTGTAGATTATGCAATATTTTTCATTTCTTTCTTCAGGTATTGGCTATTGTCAGCTGCAGTTTGCCAAACGAGATGAACAAATGGGCTGATCACTATGGTGAGACCCATCTTCCTAACCAGTGGTTGCACTGCTGGCATAGCAAGCATAAAAGGCTCTGTGACATAATCCAAATCCAAACTGACGTTTGCCCATTTGGTTGGGCAAATACATAGCTGGTGTAAGCAGGCATAGCATTATTAAAATAAATGGGGCTACCTGAATCAGCAGTAATTTTGGCCCAGTGTAGGACTTGTAATACCTCCATTTAGTTCTTACTGGGTCTGGAGGAGCAATAGGTTTCGTATAGCCTTACTGGGGAGTTTTTTAAAATATCACTCAAATGAAAATGTTTTGTCTCACTTTCAGTTATTCTCAAGTCTCTCTTAAAATTTTTCAGCCTTCATAATGCAGTTATCAGTGTCACCACACTGCTCTTTCGGAGTATTTTGAAAATGTCAATATTTTCTAGTATTTGCTGTTGGTGAAAATATGGAAAAGTGTAAAAGACTTCTTATAAAAAGACTAAAGCAGTATGTGAGGTTGTGTTCAATCTCACACAATAAGGGCTGCTTTTAAAGAAGGGTCATGTAGAGCTCTAATTCATTATATCTGGACATTTCAGCATGAAATGTAACGTGTAGCAGCTTCACTATGCCTAACTTTTCCAAAGAACACAACTAAAGATATTACAGCATATCATCTAGTTCATCAGTTGTTTCCTAAAATTGATTTCCTAAAGACAGCTTACAACAAATGTGGTTATTTTGAGCTTTTTGTTTCTTCAGCCTTGAACTTAGGCATGAATAACTCAATACAAATTGCAGAAAGGAATATGCAATAACATACTGACCACCAGTTTCAAAACAAAGGAAGTGTTTTGGTCTTGTGAGTGTCAGGGGCAGTATTTCCATTTATGTCAGGAGGATGAGAACTGAATCACAAACTTCAAGCCAGTGGTGGGATTACAACAGGAAAAATGAGGAATTAGATATTTGTGCTCTACAACTATAACTTTTTGCTGATAGAGCTATATAAGGTATTTTAATTTTAATTTAATTTATACTAAATTAAATAAAGCCCAGGTCTGCCATAGTTAGGCTGGATAGCTCTTTATCCTCCAGTAGCCCAGGGCAGGGAGGTAATGCACATTTTTCCTCCTTCACCATTCTACCTTATCCTTTCCCTTGCTTTATTAAATGGAACCTTTCTAGCCTTCACAATACAACTACCAAACTTTTAACCTCTCTCTGGCTATGTCTTCCTACATTTCCTATCCTCTTTCTGCATTTTCACTGGCGAGGTTAGGATAAGGTATGGCATTTTCTGTTCCCTGTTGTGTTCTGTATTTGCAGCATGTCTTGTATTGTCTTAAGGATATTTTCTTAGGTTACTCTTTTTCAGTGAAAGGTGCTGAGGAGATTCTCCGTTGTTTTTTCTCTGTGCCCTTAATGGGGTTTAACTTACCACCCCATTAAACAGTCATTTCTTATGTGCAATTGTGATTGCTGGAATGTGGGTTGCTGTTATTAATCATCTTTCCATTCTTGCCGTTATATTAATCATGTGAGGAGACACGGGCGTAAGTCTGGATCCAACAGGATGACAAGTTCTTGTTCGTGGTGATCTGAAATTCAACCCGCGAAGCAAAGAATGACTTTTACAAGTCATTTTCATGTTTGCCAATTTTGAAGGCAGCTCTGTGCCATTTTGCAGTACTCCATGCTAATTATGACCCGTGTGGATTTAGGGATTTCATGAATAATACAAGAGATGCAGGAGCAGTTGGGAAAAAAAACCCACCCAGTTTCGCACGTTGTTTGTGTCAGGGCTTGGTAATGGATTTACCCTCGAACACAGTCAGCACTAAGAAGATGTTCTGGTTTGCAGGGCCTCACACTGTGCATGCAGGAGTCATTTCAGTTTTGCACGCACGGCGCTCTGGCTGCTCTCCCTTTGTTTCCAAATCGCGCGTGCTCTGCCGCATACATGTGCCCTCACATATTCCTACAGGAAATCTACTTTCACGCCCAGGAGGGAGAAAGTCTAGCATGTTTTCTGCAAATAAACGTGTTCCTTCGGGAAGCAGACGAGCAAAGAGGACAGTACAGCTGTAGACATTCTGCTCGGAGATAATCAGTGCCCCAGCAGGAGCACCTTCCCCACACAGCTGTACAATTCCCTTTGCTCTCTAGAAGGCACTGCACCCTACGTGCAGTTTCCAAGCTACATTTAACACAATTGCCCATCAGCACTTAGGAAGCAGTTACCACAGAAACCCAGCAGAGACCAATTAGTCACATGATTAAATTAATTAAAATAACCCAGGGTATCTGCCATCTTGCTTCTTTCTGCTATGCATAGCACATGACCCAGGCAGAGATGTAATTGGGTAGCATTATTGTGCCTTTCAATCCTAGAATCATCTTCATACAGTACTGTAGGTGGTCTTTGATTTTTCCTTTTCCACGGGTCTACATAAATCCCTTCCCAGAGATCCGTCTTATTCCCCTGCTGCAGAGATGCTTTATTCGTTTTCTGGAGATCTGTGTTATTGCACAAAAAAAAATTCTCCAGCCCCCTCAATAAGCCAAGCAGTATCGAATTTACAAAACATCAGATTTAACAACAGAAAGATTTGTTATGTTTGGGATAAGAGGATTTGGAAACATTTTCAATTGCACAGCTAAGACTTTTGGACGTCTTTAATGACAGCTCTAACAATACTTGCCAGGGAGAGCTCTGTAATATGTATTAGCACTTGACCTGAGAATTGTAAAGCACTAAGAAAAGACTGTATGTTGTGTCTTCATTTCACAAGTAATACGGTTATTGCAGTGGGGCGCATTTAAGTGGAACAAGCTGTCTGCCTTGTAATACTGCTTCCTGGGAAAGGCAGGCAGTTTGGTTTCCTCTCTCATTTTTGAAACCTAGAAGAGCACAGTTATATTCTAACTTAGTAAATGAGTGCTTTGTCCTTGATCATTTGGCTGCATTGATAATGGCATCCCCCGAATATCCATGTCAACTAGGGTTTTCTTCTATTATGTCAGTGTCATACTTCTGCATGCACACAAATCATCTCCACCTGAAGCGGCATAAAACACAGAACATTGAAATTTCCATCTCATCAGTGATTTGCTGGTTACTGCTCTGAAGTTACCTTGACCCACAGCACCAAAAGAAAAGAAAAATTAATACTATTTCTGGCCTCAGACTAGAGAGCAGCTTGCCTCTCCAAAGCAGATTCCATACAAACAGACTTGACAAAATAGCATGCATAAATTTCACGGCTCTGATGCATTAATTCGTGCCTAACAGAGCAAGTGGCAACAACACTACATCTACAATGGGTGGGTATAAGATGGAAGAAATGAAGTCTGTGGGTTAATGTATAAATAATCAACTGTTACAGAATTTGCAAATATTATGGAAGAAAACTAGCAGGTTTTGCGCCTGCTGTATTGCTGAAGTGCCGTGCACAAACACATTCACCAGGCTTAACTGGCTCTGAGTAGCCCGTCAGGAAGGATGTTCTTGTTTGGCAGTGCTGAGGCACAGATGCTCCAATACGAGATAGGGCCTGGTTGTGAAATGAGGTCTCTGTCAGAGGTCTCTGTTACCAGAGTAATGTCAGTGGCAAAAGTGAGCCTCCGCTAAGTCACAGCAGATTTCCCGAGGTGAAGCAAGCCTCGTGCCAGGTATAATGTGTGTCTGTGGTTGTGTAGACATTACCTCCAACAGGCCAACATCTCCTGCATCCGGGACACATGCATGCGCACACACAAATTACCAAGCATAAATGACAGCAGTGCTCTGAGTGTTTCCATTTTTCTCGTGTTTGACTTGTCATCATTTACTTTACATCATGGGCTGCTGCAGTGTGTACAGTACCTTCTGGAAATTTGACTCTCTCGCTGTGTTTGATCTTGCTATTTTTGCAGTAAGTGACAATAGGAACATTGGGAAAGAAATGCTCCATCGGATCACCCTGTTTTACACTGAAGTAGTCCCATAGAAATTGGTTTAAATATGTTTCCATAAAACTGAGGTTGGAAAATGAGAGGAAAATCTGGTTGAAAGATTGTAGGTATAGCAGCCATTTGCTCTTCTTTACAGAATTAAAAAAAATGTCCCATAAATAAACTCATGAAAAGAATCCTGATAAGAAAGCTTTCTGCTTTGTATTTAAAATACTTCGTCAACAAACCTGCCTGCAAAGGTCTCAAAGCTTTTCTTCCTTTATAATACAGAAGAAAAATATTTTTTTCAGGCTGCCACAAGGAAAAGTTTTGACTGTGTTTTCTTGTCATGCTACATAAAATACATGTGTCTGAAAGCAAAGAACAGGCTCTTCTGTAACAGCTAAAGTGACAGCAAAGGCTGAGGTGGCTGTTTTGAAGTCTCCAATATAAATAGGAAGGGAAGGGGTTTTATTTGATATGCAGGAGCTCTATGTTCTTGAGAAAATTTTCTTGGTATGGTTTCTGGCTTTTCTCAGGGAACAGACAGGCCTCCTTATCTGAGGAGGAGTGAGTAGTGATGGAAATATGGGTCCCTCTCCCAGCCGTCCTTGGAGTGGGGTTCCTAAATGAGAAAGCAGGGACTGAAGAGGTTCACGACCTATCTCCGTGCCATTGCTGCTTTTGAGAGAGTTGTGCCATCTTCTTCCTGAACCAGGAGACAGAGCAGTTCATCGAGACCCTTCTGAGGTACTGCTGCTGGAATGGTCACTCCAGCAGCAGACAGATTAGAGGTAGGGATTGCAGAAAAACAGAAGTTCTGGAGACTAAAGGACGTAATGTTTTGATTGTGGAGGTCTCAGGCAGGATCAGCAGGATTCCAGGCTTCCTTTAAAAAAGGTGAAAATATTAGATGTGGCCTCCTTGAAGTAAGAAAAAGGGAGGATATAAAAGGAAACTTAATAATGTGCAAGCAATTTTGAAATAACTCTTGTGAATGAATGGTCCAAACAGACAGTGAATTGCATGCAAAAATAAATGAGAGCAAATCAAGATAGCAAAAGAATTTTGGTGGAATATTTTCTGCTTTCCACAATAAGCAAAACAAAGAATAACGAGCCATATCATAACAATTTGATTTTCCTAGATGTTGTCAATACCTCATCTTTCAGGAAGCGTGATGGGGTTTACAGCTAGACATCCACATCTGGGAAAGTCAGATCATCTTTAGCCTTTAGTTTGAAGGCTGGCTGAAGCCAGTAGGAAGCTTGAACTGGGTGGCAGTAAGTGATAAGCATTTGGCTTACACGTTTTTAAACAGGAGGAATGGATAAAGCATGTACTCCTGAATCATTTATGTATGAATTTTTTTGTGTGGTAGAGGACACGTAAGGTAGTCTTCAGGGCCTAAGTAAATAGTCTGATGCATTGCATGAGGAGTGCCAATGAATGAGAAGTGCAGTGCTCTCTCAGAGCCAGGGAGAAGGTAGTCTAGGTGATAGGAGGTTAATTTTGGGGGATTCCTTTTTGAAAGAAATCACTGCTGCGAGTTCAGAAAGAGCTGGCGAGCCCACAGCAGTCTGATATCCAGGATTCATCTATTCCTAATCTCTCCACTCATTTGTATTCCTAAAATGGCTCTGACATAGAATTAGTTAGGGCAGAAATAACCTCCTGGAGGTCATCCAGGCATTTCCCTATAATGCAAGAGTGTTTGTTTAATGTTTGTTTAATTTATCATCATAGTGTTACTAGATAAAAGCATGTAAAAAATAGTCTGAGAGACTGTAAGGAGGTACTTTATCTTTTGATATATTTCAATAGCTTTCCTCAACTCCTTGAAGTTCAGGAAGTTTAAAAGAATAGGTAGATGTTCACAAACTTTCCCAGATTGTGTATAGAATTGTGGGATTGAATTCTGGTCTTTCTAATCAGTTTGTCTTGAGTGATTTCAGTGGAGTAAGTTTGTTTTGTTTTTTTTTTGAACAGCTGTATTCACAAGTGGATGATTGCTTTAAGCATTTTAGTATGAAGGATGTTGCTGCTATTCTTGATTAGAAACAGCATACGATTTTGGATAAATGTCAGGTGAGAACTATTTAACTAAAAGCTGGGAACAGATTCCTAGTCAGCTGGGATAAAGGAAGGTCCAGGTGATTCCAGTTTAGACAGATTCAGCTTGTTCTGAGGCCATTTGGATAGGACCCAGTTTCCATATCCTCTATGACTTGTATTATCATTCCGGCTTTATGTGAACTGGAGGAGGACTCATTCTGCTGTTGTCTGTTTCTCAAGAATTGCTTTGTCTGAAGGCCCAACACTTTTTACTTCCCTCAGAAGCATTTCCATTAGTCTTGATTTCCTGTGCTCATCCTTGTCTCCGTCCTGCCAACAGCTTCTGAGTACTCCCTTGACCTTCCCTGTCTGTCCCACCTGGTCTCTGTATCTGCCCCCATGGACCCCAGCACTTCCTACATGCCACTGACACCTACTGTGAATTCCACAGGAAAACTGTTTCTAAATTCCATATAACTAAGGAGTTTCTCACCCCCCCCCAGGAAGCACTACCTTTTCTTTTAACATATATTTATACAAATTCTTTGTTTTAGGAAGTTATAGTAACCGTGTCCCTATTATTGCCCTGGTTTTGCCAGTAGATTCATAATACGATGGCAGCACAATATGGCTCTGCCTCAGGAGCTGACTGCCACTGCAGGTGGCAAGGGGCAAATGCCAAATAGGTAATGCTTTTATATATGTGCTTTCAGCAGATCTGTAGTGGTGTTATTGTTTTCTGCAGAAAAACCACTGATCCCCATGACAAACAAATAATGACTCCAGGAAAAATTTTACTTTGTGAATGTGGTCTGTGGATTGTCATGCCCCTTTTGCTCTCCAGCTGTCCCTTTTGCTACCCTCTGGTTCCAAGCACCATGGCTTTCCTTTTCACAACTATCTCCGGTCTAAATCCTGGCCCCTTTGAAAGTCAAAGGTAAAACTCTGTTGGTTGCAGAAGGGCAGGATTTTAGCCCAGCCACTGGGCAGATGCCAGTCCCACGTTGTGGATGGGTGTGTGTGTCTCTCTCCTGGGATGAGGCAGCAGTGTAGCAGGCTCAGTCAAGGGAGAGCGTGACAGTGAGAGCCAGAGGAGAGGCTGAGGACACTAAACCAAGATGTGTCAATGTTGTTATTGCTGCCTTTCTGAGCTGCTTACAACACCGCATGCTCCTCTGTCAGTTCCACTCAGATTAAAAGCCATGGTGGAATGTTCCTTTTTGTGCTTCTGAATGGGAAATCAGAGATTACTTAGATACCTAATGTGTATCTGAAAAGATAAATGGGATTTTTTTTCCCCTGGCCTTTGGAGAGTGCTGCAAAAAGAAACAGTTGTCGTGAACTATCTATAAGATGTTTTCCTTCTCTAGAGAGTTTATTACCCTTCAACTTTCATTACCCTAAGATATTTACAGGTAGCATATTCATTACCTCGAACATTCCTGCATGCTTGTACGGGCACACAGGGTACAGATGCTTAGGAGACAGGCTCCTTAGTGCCCAAAGACAGGAGACAGGCTCCTTAGCGCCCAAAGAAAGACAGGGTGTTCTCATTTGCCGTTTTCATTTCACTGCACCAAACTGTGGAGCTGCAGCATAAGCAGCTTCGGACTTACTCAGCCTGCGAGACTCAGCGACACAGAGAGTTTTGACTGGTCACATTACGTGTCATGTTAAACAGCCTTTTGTCTCCATTCAAGCTTTCTGAAACAAGACAAATTATGATATTTTCCTGTTAATTTCTGTTAATTTCTTTCCTTAATGAGTTTCATTAAAATCAAAGCTTCCGGAAGACTGAGCCATGACAGCTGTCTAAAGACTGTTTCACTTGCTATGGGCTGTTTGGGCTGAATAATTATTTCAGCTTTGTGAGGATTATTTCTTTAAATAAGAACAATGATGCTCTGTTTGGGAAGAGAAACAAACGCGTGTAGTGGTGCAGTATAATTTCATAGCTCTGACTTGCAGTACTCAATGGCTTTAGGAATACCTGCGAAAAACACGTCTCTCTCTGTTTGACATGTTTCTTAATGATTTCACTTAAGGATACAAAGGCAGCTGTTTCAGCTGGCAGGAGAAAGAGGGGTTTGGCTTTTACTTAAGCAAATCAATTCTGCAAAAGAGAGAGAGGCTTTTTCTTTGCTCTTGCATTGCTGTGAATGTGACCCAAGAAAGAAAGAAAAAGCAAGTCTTTCTGGCTTACCATTCATAAAATATTCCTATAAGTTGCAGACCTGATACTTTGATAAGATAATGGCAAATATTTCAGTTCTTTTATATTACCAGCACTGTAATATCATAAAAGTGCATTGTGTGTTTCACAGCTATTGCAATTAAAAAGACAAGGCTTTTTAGTTCAAGATAGTTCAATCTCTTTGTTGAGCTGACCAATTTTTTTTTGACACGGAAATTCTTAAATCAAGGGGTGGGAAGATGGGAATTTTACAGTAGTACACTACTTCCCAGTCTGAACTGGACACTCACCACCTGTTTTCATGAGCTGTTGCACCAAATTCCTTGTCAGAGTTGCAGAAAACCCGGCTGGTTTGACAGAGCTCGTGTTCCTATTGTGAGTCTCAGGTTTCAAGACCCAAATAGTAGATTTTTGTTTGGGGAAAGTGAGCATATTCTGAGATTTAGGGACACCTTCTCAACTTCCTAAATCCTTGTTCCCTGACCCCAGCTTCTAATCCTGTGTCCTTCCTGGTGCTGATTTTATCACACTACTCTTATTCCTTGAAGAATAGAGGCCAGCGGCCTCTGCTTAAAATGAGATTGTAGTTAAGAAAGCGGTTATTTAGAAAAACAGCACCTTCTTGTTTAACAAAGAGGTTCTGCATGCTCTATGTGCTTCCTGTGTTGACTCAGATGTATCTTGTCCCTGTCAGTGTGCCTGGAGAATGACTAGATGACTTCGTAAGAATCATGAGGGTAGTGGTCAAGAAAGCGTGACATACAGATTTCTTATTAGCAGGAGTGAAAAAACTTTGAAAGAACACAGCTTAATTTTTGAGTTACAGGTTGATTTTATAAGACAGACAGCAAAGCACAACCCTATCTGGCCTGAGAAAGCCTCTTCTATAATGAAAAACAAAGCTGAGTGTATCTGATGTAGTTACTGTCAAAGGGGGAGTCTTTCAGAACTGGTCTGAGACAGCAGTCCCTGCCAGATGGATACTCAGGACACAGTATGGGCCGAAGTGTTCAAGGTAGTTGTGAACTGGCCAGCTGACAACTGGAGATCTGTGGTGAATTTGCAGCTTGGACAGAGTTTCACAGGGAGGAGCCTCTCCCACTGACAAACGGCTACATGTCAAGGAAAGGTGGGCTTCTGCCGCTTTGTTTTCCTTTCCCATTGACAACTGTAGCAGTCAGAGAGGTGCATGCTCCCATCAGGAGAGGAAAAACACCCACAAAGGCACATGAAAGCCAGGTAGGTGGTCCTGCAGCACATGCTTATGTGCTTCCTCATGGAGCACCCATGAAGTGAGCAGGAGGGTGTTCTGCTACCCCACAGGAACACATCTGGGCAGCCCTGAAGCAGCTGGGTGTTTGTGACCTGTCATCATCACAGGTCTGGAATGAGGGAAAGTGTTTCCTTTGCTCCTTTCGCCAAGTCTGAAATTTCTGAAAGCACAGGACAAAATTAAGCACCTGATTTCCCTGAAAAGAATCAAAGAATGGACCTTGTTTGCTTAACTTACACCAGGTCTTCTGAAAATGCAAGTCCAAGTGACCTTGTCAGAGGGAATTGCATGGGCTCTCCGCTCCAACACTGGATTTGTATAAATCCAGAACCCACGCCACAATCTCCGTTATGTCTTGATTATTGTTGTGACATACTTTTAATGGGAAATTTCAGCAAGAAATCAGTTCCTCTTCAAACTTTCCTCTAATGAAAAATGAGAAATGAATGAAAGGAATGAATGAAAAATATTAGCATCATCAAATCAGTCACAATTAAATACTTTTCTCAAGAGCCATGCTGTCCTTCTAGTCAGTTATTGGTTTGTTTTGCTTCAGTTCAGTTCTTCGCCTCTCCGCCTTTGCTGTTTCATGACATTTTACTGCGGAGACTTGATTTCCAACCATGAAGGCTCTTTCAGATTTGCTGAGACCCCCCCCGCTTCTGTGCCCTGGGAGCCTGTGGAGTGAAAACCTTTTTGTGCATGACGGGCTTGGCTCTGCCACTTTCTGCTCTGTGGCTAAAAGTAGCTGCCATAAAAATTTGCTGCCTTTCTTACTGAGTGGCAGCTTTTAGAAATCAGCCCATCTCCTGCATGTTACATGTAGCAAATATAAAGGAGCTGGGTGCTTTGTTATCAGAGAACTGTAGTATGGTTTGTTTTGGAAAGAAATTTCAAGAACATCCAATTCCAACTCCCCTGCCATGGCCAGGGACACCTCCCACTAGACCAGGTTACTCAGGGTCCAAATCCAGCCTGGCCTTGAACACTTCAAGGGATGGGGCATCCATAGCTTCTCTGGGAAACCTGTGCCAGTGTCTCACCACTCTCATAGTGAAGAATTTCTTCCTAATATCCAATATAAGCCTACCCTCTTTCAGTTTAAAGACAATCCCTCTTTGCGTATGGAGAGAGGATACCCTTGGAGGGATGTTTAGAGTTTACAAATGCGTTGGTCACTTTTTCACATTAATCGCCGCTGTCCAATACCCAGCCTGGCAGACAAACTCCAGATTGCTGTGCTTTCAGCCTCAGTGGGTGAACCTGGAACCCAGTTAGTTTTAGCATATATTGTGCACGGATGTCTAGCTGCCTCTCAGTGATGTGAGAGCACTTAATTGAATGTAATCCATGAAAGATTTATTCTCCTGATCAGCTTACTTGTGATTTTAGACTCATCAGATTCCAGCTGTTGCTTAAATCCATTCAGCCATCAAGCCTGTCAATTTTAGTGTGAGTATTCCAGGTCTGTTCCCTCCACAGCCTAGACATGGGTCTCCTATCACTGTTTTCCATTTAAGTAAATCTAGAATAACACAGGTTTTCCTGGTGTGTGTGGGGATGAGCAAGGATGTGAAAAAAAAAAACAAACCCACAAAACAAAACAAACAAAAAAAGCAAGTTCGTCTGATCTAGTTGATCCAACAAGTGTGGTTTAGAAACTCCTTTTCTGTAGAACTTCTGCTTCATGCAGTGATCTATCTACAGCAACCAGCAGCTGGTGACCAAGAGGGATGAAAAATGATAGAAAAAGGAAATAAAAACCACATAGTCTTCTGTGAGCTCTCATAGCATTTTCCCAGCCACAGCTATGTGTGGCAGCTCCACCCTTTTGTGAGGCAACTGTTGTAGCTGCTTCACAACAATTGTAGTTTTAGGATGTTTAGGATGTTAATTAACTTTAAAGTTTCCAATTACTTCCTGTGAGTGGTGGAACTAAACCTAGAGATTCATGTTCATACATGCATTTATGCACATAGTGAGGCTGTTGTATATTTTCCTCAGAATGAGCTAAAGAGAAATGGCATGTCGTGACACAGCCAAGGGTTTTACCTCTTTTGCATTATTACATTTTACTTTCCATTCCCAAAACTACATAAATGTTCCCACATTCCAAGTATTATCAAGCAAGTGACTGACAGTAGCAAGAGACTGTGTGTTTGGGTATAGAAACTGATGGAGATATCAAAGGTGATTTTGAAAGTCCTTTACAACTAGTAAAACTGTAGTATCAAAGTTTATTAAAAATGTATCCAAGGCTAGTATTTTTTTAATCCCATTTTTAGTAAAGCATGTGTTAAAGGTCCTGCTGACGGTCTAAACAAATTCATTTCCTAGTATCTCTAACTGCCCTTTCCCTTCCTGATCATGTGTTTTAGGGAAAGTCTCCGAGTAGCTGGTATTATTTTAGCAAGCTCCCATTCCAGAAGTGGTGTTTTCTAGGATGCTCATTTGTAATTGTCTGAATTCCTCTGAGCAACAGCGCATTCCTTAGATTGAGAGAGAAAGATTTAAACCCCTGCTGAAAGCCGTCACAAGAGTGATGACATTTCTGGTTGCTTCATGTATCTCTAGGAGTGCAATCTAAGTTATTTCCTGGATGACCATGTAATTGAACTCAGAAATGCAGGTAAAACAGAAGAAAAGAAAGCTAGGAGTCAGAGTGAAATTCGTTTCTGTTGTACTCGTTATATGCACATTGTGCATTGTCTTCTTGTGGTTATTTACATGTTTCAAATCTAGTTGTCTCATTTTGGCTTTAGTCAGGATATTCAAAAGTTGTTGAATTTCCGGAGTGCTGAACTTCCTCACAACAGAAGGAGATTCCTAGAATTTTTTCTGTGGTATGAACAGACAGCTGGAAGGCCAGAAAAGCTGTGACCTCCTGGCTTTCAAAAGCCCTTCAGTTGCAAACCTTTCCTAGAGCATGTACGAGAAGAAAAGCTAGTCCATGTCCAGTACCATCAGGAGATGCACATCTGTGCTTTACCTTTCTGCCTCTCAGCCAGTGTGTAGCTGTGTTTGCTGTAAATGTTGAATTCAACTCCCATCTCTGAAGTCTCTCAGAAACAATTTAATTACCCTTTTCTGGAGGCGGAAATGATAGCCTCAGCTAATTTCCATGGGTTACTTTCAAGGTTTGAAAACAGATCTAGAGTTCCCATTTCCAAAATCAGTTCCTAGAGTTTGACTGCAGGGAGGCATGAATGTCTGAAAACACCAGCTGAGGTCAGCCTGCAGGCCAGACTCATGGCGCCTTGCATCGAGGCCATCTCTTCTAGTTCCTTGGAACTACTCTCATGTGGGAGTGCTTGTGCTGCTGTTAATAGCTGAGTATGCCCTTCCAAAGGCATTACACTTCTCCTGGAGTGCATGGTTTTGACCTGCACACCACCCAGCTTGGTGACTTGTTCTGCAAAGAGTTATTTTTTAAAAAAAATTTTGCACATTTATTGAACCTCTAGCTTCTTACATTGTGAGAAACAGTGAATAGTTAATGGACAGTTACTAGCTGCTTTTGTTTTGGTAACAAAAATATGGGAGTTTTTTTTTTGGTATCATAGAAGTATAGCATACTACATAGACTACTATCACATCTATTGTCTCTCTCTTTTTTTTTTTAATTTAAGTGGATAAGTCCTTGTTTTAGAATACCTTATGTAAGAGCTGTTTCAAAATTCTGATTGCCTCGCACAGATACTATTTCCTTTAGTGCAGACCATGGCCAGGTTTTAAGGAACAGTCTGCCATGAATTTAAAATAACTTTTGAAAAAGAAAGTTTACCCAGTGTGAAGATGCAATTAAAGTCAATTGTTGAAAATGAACTAACGTCAGCAGCAATTAGAGCTTGAGGCAAGAAAGTGTTATTTTTCCCTTCCCTTGCTTATCTTCTATTTTCATGTATTTGATAAGAGAGGTGACAATATATCTAACAGGGCCTTAAATTGCTCTTTCTTGTCTGTCTTCCTCCCAAAGTGTGACAGTCATGTCCCCTTCCCCTTTGCCATGGAGTAAGCAGGGTGTCACCCTCAGGGCTACAGAAGGCGGCAGTGGACTCAGTGCCATGTAAAAGCCATGCAACTGTGCTCCCACGAGGCAGACAGGCTAAACCCGGCTGGGGGTTGTATTTCATTCCCTACAGAGCCAGTGCCCTGCTGCAGGACTCCTCCAGTGCCTTTTGGGCAGCCCCAAGCAGCAGCTGAGTTTGGGAGTGCCATCATGACTGTGCTAGAGGAAGAAAATCTCCTCACAGCTGAGGGATGAGGTAGCAGCTAGATGAAAGCTTCCCTGTGGGATGACTTTCTCCCTCACCTCCTGTTGACAGGAGGGTTAAGCTCCCCTTTTCCCTCGGAATCCGGTGGGGTCCTGCCTGAGAAAAATAAGTTTCTCTGAGGAGCAGAAAAGGGTGTGATTCCCCTGGCTGAGTTCCTGTGGGATGCTCTCCACAACCTGGATCTGTCAAGAAAGCTGCTGAAGCCAGAGGGCCACCTTGAGACTCAGTATCACCTCAGCCAGTAGAGAGGCTGGACAGGAGGGAATTTTTCTCCAGCTGGGGAGCCCTCACAGCATCCATGGGAGGTAACACAGGTCAGCCCTGTCAGGTCCAGCACTCAGCTGCATAAGCAATTAATTCCTGTGGGATCAGGAAGCAAAAGTGATGTTTCCAGTCATGGCTTTCTTATCAGGGTAGTTCCTCTGCGTCCTAAAAATGCCATCTCACCTGCATTTCCCTTCTCTGTTTTGCTTACTCACCACACTTCCTCTGCCTACACATACATGCACATATGGAGTCCGTCAGTAGGTAGGGAAGGAGATGTACTACGATCTCACCTAACTCAGCAGTTCACAGATATATATGTGAAAAAATCCGTGAACCATGGACACACAGGCCAAACACTCTTATCAAACCTCTTACACACCTGTTCCCACTGCCCTCAGGGCAGGTCTATACCTCTGGAAGGCTGGTAGCCCACTGCTCCTCAGATTCTTCTCAGAAGGGTGATGCTGGCTGCTGCTGGAGACAAACCTGAGCTAAGGTACTGACCCAGCTTAGATCTGACCCAGAGTGGCCATTCCTACTCAGATTTAGATAGAGAGTCCCTTTTTCAAGGTTGTTGTGAAAAAAGTCTACCAGACAGCTGCTTCAACCAGCACAGCAGAGTTTCCTACCATGTGTTTCCACCACCTTCAGTCCAATTTGCATGGGGAGTAGGGAATGCAGGACTGATCTCAGCTTGAAGGCTGCTGTGCTGGGCGAGGAAGAGAGGCACAATTGCTTTTTGACTCTTGCCCACCCCTTCCTTGAATCCCTTCCTAGTGCAGGCTGCCTGCAAGCACAGTGGGGCAGCAGGGGGACGATTTGCCTGCTTGCTTCAGTCGCTAGCTGGAAGCCATGCACTGGGATTGGGAATCACTGTCCTACAACAAACCACCAATGCTATTTGTGACCCGTGGCAGTGAAAGTCCAAAACGCAAAGTTAGGGCTGACACTCCCTCTCTAACTTGAGTCACTCTGCTTTTCATCACGATGCCAGGAGTTGTCAGCTGTAACTCCGGCTTTTTTTGGCGTGTGTCACAACCTAATAAGTTATAGGCCAGCTTCTCCTGTCGATGTTTTTGCTGCACAGAAGGCTTCACATTTTGTAAGCTTTTACAGCACAGCTGTGCTCAGAGATAAAACAGAATGTGTATACAGTACAGTATGCATTCAACTGATGCACTAGATTCTTCCCACCATATGTATGGAGTGGTGTGCATTTCACTCCGATACCTCACTGCCAAAACTGCCAGAAGCAAATAAACAAATGGCGGAAGAGAGACACCATATGAGGCAGTGCCAGGCACATGACCTAGGCTTCCAGAAAGAGACCCAGGCTGCTTTTAAAGGATTATGGTGGACCAATTTTTTTAAGCCTTATCTCCCGCTGTGTGGAATGTTCTGCCAGTATATGCTGTGAAGTGTGCTGGTTATTAAAGAGCACTCATAGATTTCCCCTTCCTGCTAAGCAGCTGATGTTGCTGCTTAGTGTGCTCAATACTCATTTCACCTTTCTTCGATGCCAGTGATTCCCCATCAAGTTTCTAAACTACAATGGAGATGTGTGAAACAGTCTAATTCTGGAAGGAATGCTACTCTAAAAAGACAGGACACTTGTAATTAGGATAATGGGATTAATAATATTAGTAACAAGTTAACAATTAATATATAAACAATGGAAGTGATACAAATGGTTGTTCCATCTCGTTCCCCACAAAAAAAGTCACTAAGTTGCATTTCACAGCATTGATGGTGAAGATGCCTGTAATAAACTGACACGAACATTAATTACATAGTTAGATGTAATTAATTTAAATGGTAATTCTCTTCCTGGAACTCACACTCTGAATATGAAAAGACAATTTCTCGGCTTCTTTTCTCTCTGACCAGCCTCTTGCTAATGAAAAGATGATGGCTACCACCACAGTCCTCCTCCTGCTAGTAGTACTGGGAAACATAGACGGATTTTCCTGTCTACTGGCCTCAATCTTGTGTTAGGCTGAACATCTGTCACTCTCCCAGTGGTTATCTTGCTAGCTCTGGCCTTTGCCTAAGCTTAACTTCACTCATGATTGTGTGAGAAGCAAGTAGGTGCTTTCTTCACTGTAAGTGTATCTTTAGGCACAGATGGAAAAAGTGCTCTAAGAACAACAGAGGTCAAGACCATTCCTGTGCTTTACAAAGCTGATACAAAGTGGTCTGGATCCAGGCAAGAGAATGGGGCCTTGAATTTTAATAGAATAAGTTAGGGAATAGAAAATCATGTGAAGTTTTTCAGATAGCAGCAATATTTAGTAGAGTAAGATTGTGCTTAAAGTGTTTATTTAGATCTGAATCTTTGCTTGATGTGTTTGTACTTTCATGTGGTGGTAGTAATTAGAGCACCAGTTTCCTCCAAGCCTTGCCACCTCCTACTACAATACACTCTGTGACCAAGACAGAGACCTCTATATATCAGTCAAACAATGGGAAATTTGTGGAGCTGTGCACAGTGGATGATAGACCAAAGGCCACCTTTCTGCAGGTTTCTCCAAACTCTTCTTTGACCAGAACATCCTTTCAACTTAGCCTTAAACTGAGATAGGTAAGTCCCTGTGCTGGAGACAGAAGAGGCAAGCATTCTATTTATAGCCTGTGAGTGGAGAAACATCAGGAGTACTTTGCTCTCTGGGTATTGCAAAGCCCACCAGGCTGCCTAAAGTCCAACCCTTGAATGGAGGACCCAGGGACACTCACGGTGCAG
The DNA here is from genome assembly GCA_013400655.1 of Mystacornis crossleyi. Taxonomy (NCBI): domain Eukaryota; kingdom Metazoa; phylum Chordata; class Aves; order Passeriformes; family Timaliidae; genus Mystacornis; species Mystacornis crossleyi. The sequence continues at coordinate 33,111 of VYZQ01024074.1, forward strand.
GGGTGTGATTTTGGCAGCTCCCAGCTCTTCATCTGTGGTGCCAGTTTTGCAGAGGAGTGTCCTATCTGCATTTTTTTTTCCCCTGTTGAGTCAATAGCTCTGTTTTTGAGGAAAATGAGACAGACCTGTGGCAGCAGACATAGGCCAACAGCTGGATTTCAGCAGGCCCAGCAACACAATGGGTGACCCATTTGTGGTGACACTGCATAGTCCATAGAACAGTGAGGAAACAGTAAAGGATGTCAGGGCTGTAAGCAAGATTATTGGATAAGTATTTGCAATATATATTGGCAAGTAGGAGCTATCTGAGGGGCAAACATAAGAGTCTGGAATAAACACATGGAAGTTTTAAAAAGCTGACAGTGCCGCCCTGAAATGGTAGAGGTGGCATGTAAATACTCGTGCATATGCCTGAGGAGACGTCTAGTGCTAACTGGGAGTTTGCAGAGTCTGGCGAAGCCCTAAGGGATGCTTTTCAAGATAGGAGCTGAGAGTGAGAAGTTGAAAAGAGAATCATAGAATCATGAAGGTTGGAAATGACCTTTAATATCATCAAGTCCAACTGTCAAAATTGGTCATCAAGTCCAACCATCAAAATCAGGATTACAGGATTACATAGCAAAACATGCAGACTTCTGCTGTATGGTAAGGGGCCAGGTGAGTCGGGCAGAGCCATTTGAGTGAATGCAGAAGACAGAAAAATGTGTTTCTTTCTGTTCCTTTTTCAAGTGGAAGCATCCCCATTTTCTGAGTCTGTCTTTAAGAGTTAAAGTAGTATAATTTTTTTTCTGTAATAGCAATGCACAAAGTTAAAAAAAAAGGTGTAGTCTGATAAACCTTGGGGTCTGAAGTAAACTGATGGGAACAGTTAAAAGTGGATTACTTTAGATTCAGAAACCTGGCCAAAGATCTACTCACAACCACTCCCCGTGGAAGATGGTAGTGAGGGGACCTGGGAAGAAGGAGGTGCTTTTCAGCACATTCCATCTTATTGTGACAGAAGGGAGAACTCAGAATGGGACTTCTCAAATCCCAAGGCAAGTTGGGAAGGTAAACTATAGTTGGTTGCGTCCCATTGCCTGAAAAGATCTGTGCACTCTGAGCTTTCTTATGAGTTTGAACAGATAATTTCCTGGTTTTAGACATGATATATGTTCTTGGAATCCCTCCCAATGACAGAGGGTTGCAGTGGGCAGTAGAGAACACAGGCATGCCACTGTGACTTAGGAATAATTTTCTGCCAGTATGGGGAGCAAGCTCAGAAGTGTTTGGGTTAGGTCCCATTTGTCAGTGAGAGCATGGCATTCCGCAGGGTCATGACTTCTTATTTAAAACAGAGTGGAAATCCTGGAAAAGGAGGGGTACCTCATTTGGACTATATCAGCCTAGTACTCTGTGAAATGTCTTTGAAAGTAAAACTTTGAATAACAGCCTCAAAAAAGGTGTTGGGAGATGAGGAAGAAGTACTGTACCTGGTGTTAGACCCAAAGGCAGTGGCAATATAGTGACCTCAGTCCCTGACCTCTAGCTGGGCTGCTGGGAGTTAAAATGGATCGTCCTCACCACCAGGCAGGTTTTGCTTTTTTCCTGCTCGTATGTGCCACTATCCCACCTTTTATTGCAGCCATTCATCGTTGGCAGAAAGACTGGGAGATGATATTCAGGTTGTAGAATATGTCATTTGTATCAAAGCTTCCCCTTCTTTCTTCTCACCCTCTCCTTGCCCATTCTCCTGCCTACATTCAGTTCCTGTTGGGTTTTGCCCCCCTCTCCAGACCAGTCATCCCTTGGCCCAGCTCATAAATGATTGCTTTAATAATATTACAGCCCCTGCATTTTCGTGTGTGAATGACCCAAGTGACATGTGGCTCGTAACCAGACCAGGAAGAAATTTCTATTTTCACCCTTTAAAAGGCCACAGAAAATACAGAGAATAGGAGCCTGCCTGTCTTGCAGTGACCCCAGACAAGCATTTATAGCTGTGCAGTAGCTTGCAGACACAGCCCATTTGAGAGAAAGTGGGAAAGCTTTAGCAGCCAGACCTGGCCATTGTTTTTCCTTCTCTGCATTTATTCAATGCACAGAACCGTTTATATACCACAAAGATGGGAATTGAAGAAAAAGAGTACATGTAGAATTTGCCAGCTGTTTAAGTCTTATTGTTACCTTCTGTATCGATCAAATCCGTTGCCTCTTAATTGGATATTGACTGTTGTGAGGCAAATAAGGCAAGCTGTCAGAGGGGGGAGGGATGGGGCACGAGGTTTATCTTAATGCTATGTTGATCATGACTAGTCTATAAAAGCCAGTGGGAGAGGAGTTCATTAAACCAGCCTGCAATTGCTTTAAAAAAATATGCTCTGAGTCAAGATGATTAATCATATATGTGACACCGCAATCAGAGAAAATCTGCATTGTTGCTCTGGTATTAACAATGCAAAATCTTGAAATACGCAAAAGCATTGAAACAAATTCACTAGGGACAGCGATTTGTTTGGTCTGTGAGCCTTAGCTAACCCTTACCAATATCTGACGCGGTTTTTTTCTGGTGTTTGTTTTGGGGGTTATTTCTTTATTTTTTTTTCCTCCTTGGTGTTGTGTTTTGTCTTCCTGCTTCTCTAGCAGGCTCACTGGAAATGTGTGCTTGCCCTGTGCCCAAATCTGTCACCTGGACAGGGGAACTCTTGTAGAAATGGCAGCAGTTACAAGGGATGCTTGAGCTACCTGACAGTGAAACACACAGAATACTTTGGAAATTGATTTTATCTCATAAATGATAATCAGGGAATGTAAAGAGAGAGGGAAAGCTTATCGACTATGCTGGTGTGAGCTACTCGTTACAAAAATGGAAGCTACCGGCAAGTCTGTAGTATATTTTCATTTCTTTCCTGGCCATATTTTAGACTGCGTATTGAGTATGTTGCAATAACTGTCAGGCACGGTCCATTAGTGTCTCTGGATCCGGCCTGTCGTGAATCAGGAGGGAGATTAGCAGGATAGGCTCACATTTATGAAGATCCCACACAGCTGTGACTTGCTGAAAAAATGTTCAGAGGGGCAATAAACAAAGTTTATTTCAAATTATTTCAATGTTACGTGTTTGTTATTGTATTTATTCTTTGACAATTTGGAAGTGGTTATAAAAAATTTATGATATGGTTAAAGGTTTGTGCAGTTCGAAAAATTAGCTTTTGAGGCAGCCACCTGAACACTTCTCATTTATCGCCATGCCACGAACTGTCAGGGAGAGGGTAGCGCAGTCCTGTGGAAAGCAGGAAAGCTGCAGAAGCTGCCCGGGTATTGGCCGGTAGAAGAAGGAAAAGTCCCTAAGTCTGGAATGCAGTGGGAATATGAGGTTTAACGCAGAGTTTTCACTTGAAAGCATTAGGCAGTTCCCTGCTTGAGCAACTGGATCAAGGCTGTACCACCTCGGCTTGCTTGTGGGCCCGAGTCATTTAACATCTCAAGCCTTCTACTCCTCTTCCTAAAAAAATTAGAAAAGCGATCCAGGGCAGTAGACACTGCTATTTTTGCTTCAGTTGCTCTTTCTGGATGTACTGGGAGACTGAAAGTGATCACCAGTTTTTTCTAGGTATCTTATGACTGTGGTGGAAAGGGCCAAAAATGTACAGCATTGCAAACTGTATAAAAAGAAAATCCTGATTTTGCCTAGAAGGATGAGAATTCCAGCAGGAAATCAGGGTTCTTCTACAAAGTATATGAAACCAAACTGGGGGAAGGGGAGTAAGAAGTTTATAGAATCCAGAAAGCTGAATCCGTTTTTTGGTGTAAGTTTTAAATGCTGTAGGATGGAAGTTATTACTTTAGCAGGCACTAGAGTAGTACTGTTATTAGTATTTCCTTTTGATCCACTTATAATATTTCTTACATTATAATAGAGTTTGCAGCTTGCATTTTAAACATGAAGTGTGGAGAAATTTATACCATGAAATCCTGAGAGAAACAATTAATACATAAAGCTGGACCATTCAGAGCCATAGCCTGTGGAAGACAAGCATTAAAAAAAAAAAAATTAAAAGGAAAAGATCCTTAAATAACTGTTTTTCAGATTTGCAGGCAGATTTGTTTGGATTTTTTAATGTGCTTCAGTTATGCAAGAAAATGAACGTGACAGTCCTCAGTTGCTTTGACAAGGATAATTTCAGAAACACTGCCCTATCATTCCACAGTTTGGCACCTTCTCCTTCTTTGTTGTAATGCATTTTTTCTGGGTTGGCTTTTCTCAGCAAAACTGCCTGTTTGTCAGGAGATTTTACATGTGTTCAGAAAAGGATGATGAGGTGGTGTGGGCTGGGTTTGGTTAGAATAGCAGGTTTGACCTGGTGACTATTTATTTTTGAAGTCAGGGAGTATTTTGTCTGTCAGCACAGTGGAGAAGTTTGCAGGATATTCAAAATTATGTATTTTCTCAGGGCTTAATCACATTGGCCAGATTGCTGGCTCCTGAAGTCACTTCCACACCAAACCTTCTCTTAAACATGTGGACTAGAGATGTTTTTCTAATCCAGTCTGCCATTAGTGGTTTTGCATTCAGATATTGTATTTGCTGTTGAAATGGCAACTAAAGTTTGAAAAAAGATTAGAGTTTGGGTCTAGATTCATCACTGTCTGTACTGGACATGTCAGAGTAAGGCAAGAGCAGCTGTGAGCACAAGCTGTGACCACGATAGGGATCCTTGTCTTGCTGAAGATGCCTGGAGGGGATTGAAGCTCAGGCTCTGCTTAGGGACTGCATCTTTGCTGGGACATCTTTGCTCCTTCTTGCGGACCATATAACTTCACTCTGGGAAAGCGACTCCACAGCTGTGGAGTCTATACTGTAATGTATAGGAGCCAGGAGCAGCAGAGTGCCAGGAGGAGATTTCAAGGAAGTCTGTGGAGAGATCCCAGGCAACAAAATGGTAACAAAACGGCAACAAAACCCGTCTGCTGCAGTATGCCCTCTTCTCAGGACCTGGGAAGAGCTGCACGTGCAGTCCCAAGATCTGGCTTGTCACGGTGATGCCTTTCTGCTGGTTTCTATCCACTGGTGCCTTCTTCCAGCATAAACAAGGTCTCAGTTCCTAACTGAAGTAATGGGTGGAGTTGTGCACGTGTGTGTTGGTACATGTGTTCGTGTGGCATGTTTGGGGAGAGAAGAGGAGCCAACAAGTCAGCAAAAGCCCTTCTGGTTTTCCTTTGCATACTTAATAAAGAAGTTACAAGAGGACATATTCCCAATTTCTTTTTAACTTTGTAGATCACCTCCAGTAGACAGATTGTCTCGCAGACCACTTCCCCTCCCCTTGGCGATCAAATAACATTCCTGTGGTGACTACAGCAGTTGCTTACATGGAAAAATAACGTTAGGAAAGTATTTAATGTATTTTTAGCTGTCTTTAAATGCATTTTAGCAGCTGGAAACAAGGGGAGTTAGTAGCACGTGACCTGCAAACTCTCCATAGACCACCACCAAGCGTGCAGAGAGTCACTGCTGGTAAAGAGACTCCAGGCTGGAAAATGTTGGGTAGGGTCGTCACCTCTAACCTGTACTGGTCGCAGGAGGTCAGGCAAAAGGGATAACCTCAATTTTTGTGGGATGTAAATGATAATAACTTGATAAACAGCCAGTGTGGTTTTAGGTCCTTTCTTTTCACTGATCTGAGTCTTGGGAGATTTTATGCAACTTTGTTTTGGCATGTTTTCAAAATACCTGGGACTTTTTCAAAAAGCTTGAGAAGATTTTAGAGGTTTGGAGTGGCGAAATTACAACTGTAGAGATTAGTGAATAGAGTGCAGCTGAGAGAGACAACAAGCAAATAAATACTGCTTATTCCATCACTCTGTGATTCAGGAAAATCCTGAAATCCTTGTGAAGAGCAAACCTCTCATCAAACATTAGTGGGAGCTTTTCCTGAGGGAAGACTTTCTCTGCGCTGAGGGCTTGCTCATTCCTGTAACTGCGTGGTTGCCGAACCAGGGAACATCCTCTCTGGACCGTCTTCCCTGGCCCTGTTCCATTCCCAGCACAGCACCACCACCCAGGACCCTGATGCTCGGCTCCCCCACCACCCAGCCCACAGCAAGCATGTTCATATTTCTGGGAAAAATATACCCAGCAGGTGGACATTTAGTACTATTTTTACTATTGCTGGTGCAGTGAATGTAAAGAGCATGATAATTGATTATCTGGGACAACAGAAATGCACAGGAACTAGAATTTCAAGGATTAGGGTCTCCCTGAGGATTTCCTTCGAGTTGCAGTGAAAGGAGAGATAACCTTTGTGGTGGAAACGGAAACACAGCTTTCAGTTCCCATCTGCAGCCAGCCTCTGGAGACAATAGTATTAAGGGTGATGTGAACTTCCTCTGTTCATCACCACGGGACAGGAGCCCCCACGCAGTTATCTGCACTTCTATAGCAACGCTATTCAGCTCCTCACAGCTTATTTTCTGTCCTACCAGAGACATCCAACTAATGCCTGCCGCCTTTAGCGTATCTGGGGGTAACGGTCCCATGTTTCATCTGTTTCAAAGGACATTTATGGAAATTAGGTGGGAATTTTATCCCAAGTAAGCAGACTGATATTCTGTCACTCTGCCTTACTCTAGTGACTGTTGCTCTTAATGTTAGGTGTTTTTGGTTAAGTGGCATTAAACTTTTGTGGACTAAGCAGTAGGATTTCATTGCAAATGCATTGTCCCATTTAGTGGAAGCTTTGCATTAACAAGTTTCATCTTAATAAATTATTTGGTTCAACCTGCCTTGTGACTTATACTATCCTAAGATCCTGCCCTTAATATTAAAATGTAAGCACAGATTTCCTCTCCTAAGGCTAAAGCTGCATAAAAAGACTTACACTGAAGCTAAGAAATCCTCTGTCTGGATCAAGATAATTTTTCTCCGAGAATAAGGAGAAACAAATATTCATGCTCTTTGGAGAGGAGGAAATTCTGGTGTAGATTGTTCTTCCTCCGTTGTGTTAAAAAAAGGAATCTTGACTGAATATATAGTCTGTTTCCAAACTATTGGCATCTTTCACAAATATAGGCTGGCTGGCTTATGAACAAATAGCACAGTTTCTGTAGCCAAAGATAGTTGTCATCATGCACTTATTAATGAGCACACATATCTCTGAACATCAAAAGCTGTGCTATTTTCAGAGAGGTCCTTTCAGATCCTGTTTTCTGGTGGGGTTTTTTTTGGTTTT
>VYZQ01024074.1:40333-62521 GCA_013400655.1 Mystacornis crossleyi
TTTTTGTGTGTGTGTGTGTCTTTTGTTTTTTGGTTTTTTTTTAATTTGTTTTCCTTAGCCTGCCATTTTCTTTCAAAGCTCAGCAGTAGAAAGCAAAGAAAAAAGGGACCTAGGAAAGGAGATGCTCTCATCTGTCCAGCTTTCCCACATCAGGAGGTACTCCATGCATGTCATTCCTGGCAGATGTTTGCCTAATCTGCTCTTAAAAATTTCCAGTGATGGGGCTTTGACAGTCTCCTTAGGCAGTCTCTGCTCCAGTGCTTTGCTGTACCTGTCATTAAGAAGGGCTTCCTGATATCTGACCTGCTATTAAAGGCCTTGATTTCCCACACAGCCCATCATCAGGCTGACCTTACAGCCAAACCACCTCCACCAAGTCAACTGCAGTTTCCTCACTAGATCCTCTTTGCCAACACTGCTCCTTGGGCAATGTGCACTATGCTGGCAGTAGCAGTGAGGTGATGTGTGTGTGTGTGTGTGTGTGTGTGTGTGTGTGTGCCACTGGTCCTGTCAAGCGTCCAGCCCGGTGTCCCCAGGGGCTGGCAATGGGCAGGTTTCCCTCTCAGAGCCCATGCAGCTGATGGGAAGGTGGCTCTCTGCCAGTAGAGGGTATTGAATTAGGAGATTCAGTGAATCCCAGGAGAGGCACTGCCACAGCGAAGTTGCAGCAGTTTTGCACTGATAAAACTAGCAGTGCTAACCATGGTTCCAGGCCTCAGAACACGAGCTGATGCCTTTTTTGTCCTGGAACAAAATGTGCTGTGAGAGCAGTTGTCCCATGTATTGCATATATGCAGTCAATCACATCTAGCAGTTTGGACATACATTTTTTGATGAGAGCATGCCTATAATGATTTTAGCAGTATTAAAGCATTTTTTTAAAAAATCAGAGTGATCACAGATTTGGCTTGGGTTTTTTTTGCAGTTGTTTTGTTTTCAACAATAACATCCCATGGCAGCCAGGCCTGATGGCAAAGCTGTAAATGCCAGCTTGCTGTGAGTGAGCTTGAGATGCTGGGGAACCAAGGCAGTCACTGGTGTGCAGCAGCGGTTGAGAGTGGGTCAGTGTAGGCACAGCTATATCACAATATTACCATTGCAAGATAAATTCTGAGCCACTTTTTTAATATGCTTAGAACAGTGATGAACATTGTTAGAGTGTTTCCTTCTGCACATTATTTACAACTGGAAGATGGTAGTAATGAATTAATGTAAAGTTACTGGAGAGTTAGTCCTGAGTGCTCAGAGGAGGTGTTTTTTACAGTGGAAACCAGCTAGCTAAATTTGGTGTTTTTCTGCTGCCTGAGCAATTATGGCAGTATGTAGCTAAACAGGTTTTGATACTAGAAATTTTAGTGACATCCAAAATTAAATAAAGCAAGGCTAGGATCAGTAGGAACAGGGGCATGTTGCCATCAGCAGGGGTGAATAACCCTTGTGCAATGGGCACTTTTGGTAAGCGGGTCAAGGTCAGTGGGACTTGTCTCTATATTTTGACAGATGCACTACAAACACCCTGATATCCATTTCATTTTACAAGGTGTGTGCGTGCACCAAGATAACGCTCCAGAGGGTCACTGGCAGGTTACAATGTGCCAGCCGTCACATGCACAGTGTATTGCATGGTGCCAAGATAAAGTTTCAGGGGTCTGGGGGCACCAACAGTGATCCAGAGCCCCACACAACACCTGTGGCCCACCAGTATCTCCCTGGCTGTCCATCACTGAGCATCCCATTGGCATCTGTTTTCCCAGGCTGACAGGTCTGTTTCCATTTGTGCAAGGCATTTTTAGGGCATTCATCCTCCAGATGTCATCTAGATGACCTGGAAGAGCTTCAGTGAGTTGCCCATATTCCTTGATGGAGGAAAGGAAAGGACAAGGTTTGTTTTCAGAATGAGAATTTGTTGTTTTTTTTTTTTTTTTAAAACACAGTCAGATTTGAACTTTGTATTCCACTCAGCATGGAGGTAGATTAATTGTGTCAGAGAGGTTTCAGTTTCAAACTAATAATTAAAAGAATACATTTAAACCTTTGTCAGTATAAAAGTGATTTAAGATGCTCAGGAATCCTCTTTCTTGTGGTTTTAAAGAAAAATTTTAAACATTTTTCACCCCATAACTATTGAGGGCATTGAAAGAAAATACCTATAAACTGCTAGGAAACATACAGAATAAACTTGTTTCCCACTTCCCAGTTCTTGTATTAATTGTCACTTTTAGGTACTTCTCAAAATACACTTTCGGACAAATTTTGCACTGTTAAAAATGGCATTTTCTGTTGGCCAAACTGTGTTCATGCCCCATGGCTGACAAGCAGAGGCCTAAGTCAAAGCCTGTTGGAGTCAAGAGGCTTTCGTTGAGGTGCTGACCCTTCATGTTTTCCTAAAAATCGACAGTGCTGTTAGCCCACGTCTCCCCTTTCCCACCCGGTCTCCTCGGGGAGAGGCAGAAGCCTGTTTGAAGACAAACAAGTCGCAGAGCCTGCAAGGTGTAAATATCTTTCATAAATGCCAGTGCTGAAAGGACCGAGTGCCGGGCATGTGACACGCGACGACAGGCGGTTCACGCTGCGCGAGGGGTGAGCAATATGCCAGCGCTGCCACAGGCGCCGAGGTGTGCCCGGATGGCACCTGGGCATCCCTGGGCAGCCCCGCCCTGGGAGCACACACGAGGCAGCCGGAGGGATGAGGAGTGGGGTACCCCGCTCCTCGCCCCGCTGCCTCTGCCCGCATCCCTCGCCCTCGATCCGGTCACCCCGCCTCTGCCCTCCTCCTCTCCCCAGCTTCTTTGGGCAGGGGCTGATTTAAATAGGTTGGCAGGGAGCCAGGAGCTCATCATTTTAATGCAGTGTAAAATGGAATGTGCATAATTATATGCAAGCCATATGTGAGGGAGACAGCTCAGCTGTGAATTTCGGGAGGCTGTGAGAGGGAGAGAGCGAACAGTCAGGAATCAGATGAGATGGAGCGGAACGGAGTGCAAATGTCACTCAAATGAACAGTGTAATGAGCGTATTGCTGACACTCCTCCTTTCACCTGCTTCTCCCTTTTGCTTTAACTCAAAAGCAGAAAACGCTCGAGATGAGAAGGGAAAAGTATTATATGCAGGCAGGATTGCTAATGGGCTCTGGTAATGTCTCCATTTAAACTTCAGCTTTCTTAATTAACAGCATAGTCACAAATAACCAGTAACTTTTAATGCATCTTTGTCATTAAATATTTTGACCACATTTGACTGAAGGATCATTGTTCTTACTAGATGATTGCTCCTTTCAAAGCTTCACTTAAACATGGAGGGGGAATCCATTTATTTGTAATAGTATTACATGTAAATTATGAGTATGAAAACTTTTTTTTTGGCCTTACTGTTAAACTGAAAATACAAGTACATTATCTAGGGATCGCTTAAGCATGTCAAAAAGTTTAAACGAGTACATATGTAATGTAATCCTGAAAAATGCAATGGAGTAAATTGAAACCCTGAGTTACTCACAGTTTCCAGCTCAAATATTTCATTTTGGTTTTGTCTTTTGTTGTTTTAATTATTACTCCACAATGAATTTGCATGTTCAATCTAAGCTATGTAAGAAAACAGCATCCCAAGTTCTCATATCTAAAAGGTGTACTGACTATTTAAAGAAACTTTTAAATAATGTTGTATTTTGGGATTCCCGTCTGTTTTAATGATCTGAGCTGTTATGCTTTTAGCTATTTTTTTCCTTCCATTATTTGTAAGTCCCTAAATAGGCCATTATATTTCCCTTCAGGCTAGAGATGAAGATGGACATGCTGAAAATTTTCCCCAGCAGCACTATGCTAAGGAAACTCCAAGACTTGCCTTCAAGAATAACTGCGAACTACTTGTAAGAATAACATACTTACAACAAGTCTAGATTGTTACTTTAGCACAGTGAAAACCGTTTTTTTAAAGGCTTTTGTTCATTATGACATACATTACGAAATATGATAGGTTTTTTTTACTGTTTTAGCGTTCTAATGCTAGTTCTGCTATCCGTGAACAGTTTAAGATCTCAAATTGCTTGAAAAATATCTTGTATTTGATGTCAGCACGTGAATGGCCTTGTCTTACTACCTTGTCTTGCACTGGTAAATCAGGGAGAGCCATGCAGGGAGTGGCTGGTCATGCACGGAAAGCCCCCTCCCTTCCCCAAAAGTGCCCCAAAACTCACTCTCCTATCCACCTTTTATCTCTGCCTTGTTTTCGGGTGGCGGCGCTGCATTTTGTTCTGCTAACAGGCAGTCCTCCCTTTAGAGCTCGCCTATTCCTCCCCTTCATAGCTGCATGCAATCCAAAGCATCCTCTCCTCTCCACTCCTCTCCTCTCCTCTCCTCTCCATTCCTCTCCTCTGCTGTGGGGAAAGAGCAAAAGCCAGGAAAGCACGTACAGGGAACCTGGAGTGTTTGCAAGCCATAAGAGAGATGATATCAGCTGTGAAAGAATCTCTGTTCCAAGGCAGGGTTAATTTGCTGTTCATTTTAGCATTTGCAGCTAGACGAAATTAAAAGCAAGCAGGAATGCCGATTATATTTCTATTAAATGAATCTGTTGGGACCTAATGTTCTTGATTAGCTTGTGAAAATGAGTGCTCCACCATGAGTTTTTGTGTTTGCCTAAAGTAAACAGAGGATGAATTGTAATACATTTAAAAGAGATTTATGCATGGCTTTCGAAAAGGGAGGTTTAGATACATCGGTAGATCTCTCCCTTGCATTCGCCTTTCTTTTCATCTGTACTTAAGTAAAATGTATCATTTGGCTAAATGGAAGTGTTTGTGGAGAGTCAGCACACAGGTTTTACTTTGAAACATTTCTTTTTTTCTTGTTGTAACCAGAGAAGAGGTGGGTGGCAGTGGAGGAGCAAGCTGAGTTTTATCTGCATTAAAGCCTGTGCCTGCCCCCCTCGAATGCAAGGCCGAGCGCTTCTCATCGTGCCCCAGGTGCAACCGGCAGCGAAAGCTGAGCTGATGAGCCAATAACCCAGTGCTGAAGTTGCCCCTAGGTTCAGTCAGCTGGTCAGAGAAGCCCACACCAGGAGGCAGCAGCCCAGGGGTGGTGGCCAGTCCCTGCTCCCCACACTGGCCAGAGCACAGAGCATCTTGGCCATGCCTGTACTACTGGACCCACACTCTCCTACCCCACAAGTGTCCCCTGTGATGAGCCAACCCTTGGTTAGGTAAAGACAATGCTTTTTAGAGCCACAGGTGTCACTTAGAAGATTCAGTTTGTTCCCCGTGTAATTCTCCCCAGCCAAAAGCACAAGGTGACCCGTGAGATCTGGTCTTGGATCCTTTTAAACCCTTTGTGAAGCTCCTGGTGGTTTCAGGCACAGCAGTATTACACCCTAAGGGGAGGAAACTAGACAAACACAAAAAGTGGTTCCCTGGTGAGCTTATAATTCTTGTGCCAAGTAAATGAAGCTGTTTCTTCAAGGCCATGCTTAATTACTGGGCTGCTAATCAGGCCTGACGAACCATCACAGCACACCAAGATGCTCCCAAAGTCAGTAGGGCTTCTTGGTGCTGGAGGAATTTAGGAATAGAGACAACATGATACAAATCATGTAGTATTTCCATTGAAAATCTGCTTTATATTTAGTGCAAGCCATCAATGAACCAATTAACCCACTTCGTGCTATTAAAATCAAGCATTCTTTTAATGCCCAGTTGCTTATTCCTCTATTAGTACGCACTTAAGTTTTTGCTTTATTATATCACCACTGTGTCTGGCAAAAGCTCAAGTCATCAAAGTTAGTCTTTCATGTGCTTTTTTGGACAAGTTTCAATTCTTGTTTAAGGAAGTAATAAAAGCAATTTGTTATAGTTTTATTTTTCCTGTGCTATTGGAAACAAAATTGGCAGGGATATAATCTGTACTCAATTTGTATGTGGAAAGAAATACTAGACAAATAACGAATATGTACCTCTGCTATGTATAAAGATGTATTTTAGGAACTTTTGGTGAAAATATGATGTTGAGCCTAGGTGTGGGTGGTGGGGGAACTAGAGTTACTGGCTGAAGATGCTATGTGTTTTACAGAGAGATAGTGTTATTCCTTCTACATTTTACTTTTTGGAAACAATGCTATATGAAAATATGCTCAGATTTCAAAAGCTAATTTCACCAGAACTGGCCATTAAGACACCTTCTTTCTCTTAAAGGCTAGTCAGTATTCCTTGGGAGAAGAGGAAACAAAAATGAAAGAAAGGAGTGGAGACAGCTGATCCTCTAAAAAAATACTTTCCCAATGGTGAAAACTTACCCAGAATCTAACAGCACAAGTCAGATGCCGGCTGAGTGAAAAGACAAGGTTTTTTAAATGAAAGAGAAACTGAAACTTCTTTATGCTGTTGAGAATGAGGGAATCCTTGGAGTTTTCTGAGTGCCGTTCAGAGTAAATAGAGTAATAGTCTGTCAGGTGAAATTGGAGGCTTCAGCACAGAAGTGTTTTCTTTGCTTTAGGGTTTAGCTGCCATTTTCCAGTGAGGTTTGTTTCGGCAAGGGCAGGCTCCTCTGTTTGGGAAATGCTCCTGCTGGGAGAGTGCTGCCAGGCAGGATCCAGGGCTGGGTTGCTGCTGCTGGGTCTGCATGCCAGGGCTCTCCCGCAGGAGCCAGGCTACGCTGGCTGAATCTTAACATCCCAGGTCACAGGCACACACAGCAAGCTTTAACTCTTCAGTACTTGGAGAGATTTTAAAGCATGGTGACATAGAGTACTGTAAAAGTAACATGGAGTATTGCAAACTGTATGCTTTCTTCATTGCTTACATACCACAAGAGAAGATAATTTGCTGAGGTACAACTCATCTTTTCTGTTTGTTTTTGGCTTTTTTGAATGTGAACAAGGCAAGTTCAACAACAAGTTTGATAGGAAATAGAAGGAGGAAAGGTATAATTTAGGCAGAGGAAACCCCTGAAGTGTATTCAGTAGTTCTGCTCATTAGGAAAAGCAGTGATTTAATTAAATATTTTGGTTAGTATAGAAAGCCATTTTGCAGTTATGGGATTAGAATAGGGTTTCGTTTCCCAAGTTAAATCCGTATATGTTGTGTCTTGGGTTTTGTTGTAGGGTACAAAACCCAAAGTGGTTAAGATGCTCTAATCAATGAGCACATCAGATTTTCCTTGTGGACTTTACAGTATTTTTGAGTATCATGTTGTCTAAAGTTTAGCTATCCATGATAAATATTGGGAATTACATAAAAGAAATCTATTTTTAAAGAGCCAGGTCAGTATGCTGTCTTGGCCAGCCATCCATTCTTCTTCCATAGGCACTGCCTTGGGATTTTAATTTCTTATTCCGTGAGTGGCTGGAAGCTTTTCTTTCAGGCACATCTCTTTGTTTCCAGAAGGAAAAGGCAGAATTTAGTCCCTGCTGTAAGCTGATTGTCAAGGAACAGTACAGTCCAGCTAATAGTGGATGTGGGGAGAAAGATGGGATTAATTGCTGAGAAAGGGGAGGCTGGAGTGAAAAGGACAGCAAGAAGCCCACAGCCCCAGCTCTAGCCAGATGAAATTCCTGAGCCATTGCCTAGAGAAAGGAAAAATCCATCTGGCACCTACCCAGGTTAGTCAGGGTAGGAAGAGTCATGCTTGGTTGCCTTTTAACAAAAGTGGGAAAGAAAAAGCAGCAGTTCGTCCTTCCTCCCCCCATTTACTCAGAATATTGAGTCAAGGTTTCAGACTGGCATGCTGCTGTATGAGGTAAGGAGGGTTTGATGGGTTAAGGAAATTAAACATCAGGTTGCTTTCCAGATCATTTGTTTATGGAGATAATGTGAGTACCACCCACTGCTATGGGATTATATGTAAAGCAAACAAATAACCAAACAGAACATAAATATCCTGAAAAAAATTTATTTCCAGTCCTACACCCAGTTGAATCCACGCTTTTCCTGCAGTAAAATCATGATCTTTTCATCTTTGAAATCAAAAAGTCTGTTCCTAGTAGTTCTGCTCTGAGAGGATAAATTTGTGAATGCAGTAGGAGATGAATTATAAGTCCTGGTGCTTGGTAGCGATTGTGTAAAAGACTCAAAATAAAACATGCTTGCTATTGGATTTAATGCAAACTCACCTACGGCCAGTTATCTTTAATCATTGACCAAAAGAGGCAGAGAAAACTCTGAAAACACAAGGGAAACATGAAATGCAGAATGTTCTCTTATGAGCAGACGGCCTTTGGGGGGGCCATGGCAAAGCTAAAGTGAGCCAGAGCTACAGCTAATGCTTTGCTTGAAGTCGTGTCACTCTGCTATGCTGTTCCTGCTCTAGAGGCAGAGTCAGGACTCATGGCACATGTGGGGCACCCAGACAGGGAAGTGGGGATGCAGGCAGGTTAACTTCAGAATTATGGCACCGGAATGTGGGAAAGATTTCATACCTACTAGATTGACATTAAAAAGCCCTGAGAATATTTGTAGTCAGATGATGCCAATAGGTTTTGCAGTTGCAGTTGAGTTAAATGTAAATGTGAATATTGGTATCTTTTGAATGCCATGAGAGTTTTGCTTTAAGAAAGTGGGGCTTAAATTCATTTTTTTAAGGTGCCTGACCTGCTTACTGTGCCCCAGTGTCAAGCAAAACTGCTCCCTGTTAGTGCCTCAGCAGTAGAAGAAAATACCTCTCAGTCCATTTAAAATCACAGTGCCTTCAAAGAAGGGCTGAATTAGGGAGAACTAACTTTGTTCATTCCGTCTCTTGCCTTTTCACCCTTTTTTTCTCCCCTGCTGTCTTCTTATTCCTAGCAGAGTGGAGAGAGAGCAAGAACTGCACTTCCCCTCGTGCTTTCCCTGGCTCCTCCTTCACCCTGTTAGGCGCAAAGCAGTGGAGGGAGAGAGAGAGCACTTCCTTCATTCTGGCCTTGGACTGGGGATGGGCTTTTGGCCAGAAAGCTGGAGCGGGAGTGCTGCCCAGCAGCTCTGAGGGATGCAGGGCCACATCTGGCCTGTCAGGTACCAATCCTGTGGTCAGGAGGTGATTCTGCCACCTTGGAGAGGCAGCAGGGGAGATGGGGAAGAGACCTGTGACACCTTGTGGAGTTCCAGATCGTAGAGCTACCAAGCCTGATGAGAGTTTAAAATCTCCACAACCGTGCTTAAATGCTGTTTCAGCATCACTCCATATTTGTCTCACTGCTGGTACAGTTTTTTGGTGGTTTTCTGATGGATTTCATCAGTCCCTTGGTCAGTTTGCCATCACAGTCTGAGGGCGACTGCTACTATTGCACCAATTGCACTGTGGCACACTCAGTGATTCAAGTGGATGACTGTGCAAAACCCATAGCAGCTGTCGGAGAGCCCGCTGTTGGTTTCAGGGATTTTGGATCAGGCACAGAGAGCTGTCAGAATGGTGGTTATGGCCCTGGAAAAAAATATGGAGAAAAGCAATTGTAGCAGTGAATTGATACTGATGTTCTTAAAACCTCAGTAATCTTGGCCACATGAAATTCAACCTTTCTTGTGACTGAAATAACAGTGACGCTTAGGTCATATGGTAGATTAATCGCCTGTAGTGTTTCATTTTCAAAAACTAAATTGTCCATGAGCAATGGCAGAGTATTTTAAAAAGAAACTCCCCAAAACCCCACTGAAAACCTTGCACTCTGTTTCTTTTCAAGTAAGGGCAACAAACCAGGAAAAATTATTCTAAAGGGTTTTTTGTCCTTAATTGCTGCCAGGCTGAATGAAGGGCTAAGTGGTGCTTGCCTCATATGCACGTTCCTGTTGAAGTCCGTGAGTGCTGTGTAAAAGCACTGAAAAAAGGCAGCACTCAGACCATGGGTGCATTTGCAGCCTGGGGAGAGAGGGCCCTGACACCCAGCTCCAGCTGACCCTCCCTGCCTGCTGCCTGCCGGCACAGTTAGGCACCACGGGGCACCGGGTGCCTTGGCATCTGTGCCCTGATCGGCATCTCGCTGGGATAACACAGGAGCAAACACAGAGCTGCAGCCTGCCAGCCACCCCGCGATACGCTGTCCCCAGGAAATGATAGTCTCTGTGCCTGTCTGCACAGATCTATTTACTGGTTTAGAACAAATGCAGCCACTGTCTTGCCTCGCACACAAGCTGTGTCCTTCTTGCCCTGCTTTTTAATGATAGGTTTTTCTATCCCACAGTGGAAGTGAATTCCTCACATTACGACAGCATGGACTGGACCTGTGAGGTTTTCTGGGCTGCAATAGACTTTCTAGGCAGTCTTGAGAGATTTCCGTGGTCTTTCAGGCCTTCTGTTCCACTTCCCCTGTCCTGCACCACCATGCCGCTAAAGCAATAAGTTTTTATTTCTTAACTCACACTATGCTTAGGACTCCACAACCTCTGATACAAAGCCCAGTGAAATCAACAGGATCCCTCCTGTTAACTTGAGGTGGGCTCTGAATGACACCTTATGTTCTGTAAACAAAAAAAGATGAATGATTGCTTTGAGACATCTTCGTGCTGTCTGACCAACAACTGCAGTAGGCCAGCTAACAGCTAATTTGAAGTGTAGAAAACATGATCTTTATTAATGATATCTAAGCTGAAGGCTGTCGTCAAGAGACCTGTTGTAGGAACTAATAGAAAACAAAGCCGTGTCATAGCAAGTCTGAGGTAGCAGACTTTCTACTGGAAATAAGACCCAAACCTCACTCCTTTTGCACCCAAGGTTAGCGAGTGACCATGACCTACAGCGCTAAGGAGGGCGAGGGGTTCCCCACGGCTCCCGCAGAGGTGGGCAGGGGAACACCAGTCACACTTGAGAGCGCCAAGGAGGGCGAGGCTGTATCAGCTCCCAGCAACAGATAAAATACAATGCAGAAAGTTCACAGGGGCCTGACAAATGGGAAGAAGGAAGGGAACGAAGGGAATAAAAGGAAAAAATCTCCCCCATGGCCAGGGTTGTGGCTTCCTCCCCAAGCAGGATGGTACCACCAGGAGCTCTATATAATCCCCATTTTTTCAGTCCAGTGAACCAAATTAAGGAGGATGATTTGAATTAAGGAGGATAATTCAGGGACCTAAAGAGATGGAATAAAAGGTGTGACAGTGAGAGGAGTGAGCAGCATGGGAAGAGGGGCAATGGGAACAGGACAGATTTGGGAGAGACCATGGGTACAGGCAGTGAGTGTTTGGCCTCCTGGAGCCAAGAGTGAGTCATATCCCCTTTCTCGCTGCACCCAGCTACATATAGGAAGCAATTTTTCCCCGGTGCCTCTAATTTAGCATTTTCCTTCATACCAATACAGAAACATTCTTTTAGGACGTGGCATTTGACACTGTGTGAGCACAAGCCCGCCTTTCCTCAAAAGGAGGCACTGTTTTTCAATTTTTAATATCACTCTCGTTGTTATTTTGAAAAAGAAGCAAAATGCATTTGTTAAAAAGGAAAACAATTAAAATCCCATTACAGGTCCAAATCTGTCATCTTCCTTCCCAGGACAAGCACTAAAATTTTCATTAATAAATCTGCACTCACTGATGACCTCTGAATAATTTCTCCAACCTTAATTTCTCCTCACTGCAATACTGTGTTGTATTACTCTAGTTTTACTCTTTACTTTCCTTGTTTGATATGTTTACTAAAGTTATAATTTTCATATTAAACATATTGTCACTGAAAATTTCATTTTTTTAATATTAAAATAAAAAGCCCCACAATTTTTTTATTGACCACAAATTTAAACATGTAGAAAGTTAAGAAACTACTAGATGAAAATGCATTCGTTTATTAGCAGACTACTTCTTAATAATGATTTCAATAAATTTTAAAGTAAAAAAGCCTGGAAAAAATTGTCAACCACTCCCCCACCAAAACCTCTATAAATCTGGGGGGAGGGGGGGGCGGAAAGAAGGGGGGAAAAAAAAAAAAAAGAGAAAACCAGTTGAGAATTGTGGCTTAGCTTTAGGAAACTGGCATTCATAACCTGTGTCAGACACAGCATCTCCGCATGTCCAGCCAGGCAAAGGAGGGGATTGTCCCACTCTGCTCTGCTTTGATGCAGCTTCACCTTGAGTCCTGTGTGCAGTTTTGGGCACGACAATATAAGAAAGACATAAAACTATTAGAGAGCTTCCAAAGGAGAGCCACAAAGATGGTGAAGGGCCTTGAGGGGAAGCTGTATGAGGTGTGGCTGAGGGCACTTGGTCTGTTCAGCCTGGAGGAGACTGAGGGGACACCTCATTGCAGTCTGCAACATCCTCATGAGGGGAAGAGGAGGGGCAGGCACTGACCTCTTCTCTGTGGTGACCAGTGACAGGACCCAAGGGAATGGCCTGAAGTTGTGTCAGGGAAGGTTTAGGTTGGGCATTAGAAAAGGGTTCTTTCCCTAGAGGGTGGTTGGGCACAGGCTCCCCAAGGAAGTGGTCACAGCACCAAGCCTGGCAGAGTTCAAGAAGCATTTGGACAATGCTCTCAGGCACACGGCGTGATTTCTGGAGTGGTCCTGTGCAGGGCTGGGAGTTGGACTCAATGTTCCTTGTAGGGCTTTTCTTCCAACTCATCTTATTCTGTGATTCTGTGAAATAAAAATCAGACACCTTTTATAGAATGTTAAAGAATAAAGATTTGTCTTGTTCCAAAGGAAGCGAAGTGTGATAAATTAAAATTCACCATAATTCCTTCCATACAAATTGGAAACAAAATTTGTGAAGTCATCACCCAAAGCTATAAATTTTTTCTTCCTGGGGTCTGTGCAGGAGTTGCAGATGACTCAGTAGGGCCCATGGGATACCTTGGCAGCTACCTGGGGGAGCCATCCCTTGCAATGCATGTCACCACCACCATACCTGCAGCCCAGGGTCAGGCCATAAAACTGGCTTTGGTCCCCAGGGGCTCAAGTCCTTTTTCACCTCTGACCCTGGCTCTCAATCGTGCAAGGTGTTAATTAGAACGGGTTTTATCAGGTCTGAACAGGTGCCTACGTGAACAAGTGTGACTTTTTGTAATGGTGCAGTTGGCTTATGTCTCATCTTACTGCATGGGTTGTCTTCCCCACTGAAAAGTGTTTGAAGGCTTTGCTCCCTTGGAGAGCCAGCATACAGCAGTAAGACAGTAGGGTTTTGAAAATCAGGAGACGGTACTCTTTTTATTTCTCAGACTTAAGATCCAGTCAGTGGGAAGCAGGGTTGGGAAGAGCTTGGCCACCATTCAACTGGACTGCAGGGAGGTTTGGGGATGCTCTGGGATATTAAGCGTGTGACTCCATCTCATTGAGAATTCCTGGGACCATGCAGGGCTTCCAGGAATGGCATTCCAAGAAGGAAGATTAGTGCCACACAGTTATCTGAAGAAGATCTGAATGCTAGGATCGCATATCTCACAGCTCACTGTCTAAGGCAGACACTTTTTTTACATCTCAGCAGTGACGTGTATTATATTGCTTTTGGGATGGGAAGAAAAACCCAAAATATAAATCCTGCATTTTATTATAGAAGTTAATACCAACAATTACATAAAATCTAATGAATTTCAGTTCTCACTTAATTGCTTCTGAGTAGTTCACTTAACTTATTAAAAAGAAGCAAGGACATATTCATTTAACAAGCAGCAGCAGCCTTGGCCTAGCATCTGCCTACATTCTCTTTTCAATTAATCAATTATAGTCCAATGGTGTGTAATTACACATTAAAAAAGTTATTGGATATCACAGCATGGCTGTCCCAGGGGGCTCATGAATACACTAATATAACACACCTGTAATGACCTGTTCTCGTATCTGCAAATTGCTCCCATTTCTCTCTCTCTCTCTCTCGTTGCTAAATGAAGATGAGAGCAATTACCATTAACTTTTTGAGTCACATCTAGTCAATGAGAGAGAAAAAAGATCCCTACCAGCATTCATAATAAATCTATCTGTTGGTACTCAGAATTTATAACTGTACCAGGCATCAGGCTGGAAGGCAGTAAAAATGCATCGGGATCGTAAAGGGTTGTGGGGATCCTGGGGTCGTTCTGAGCACATGCTACACCTGTAGACAAGAGAAACAAGCAAGCAGGAAGGTCTTGTCAGATCACAACCAGGCATAATTTGCCTGTCTTGGTTCAAATCAAACCAAACTCTGGAACTGATCCCTATGCAGTGGCTCTTAAGTCTTTGCATAGCAACTAAGCCGTGTTGCTGTTGTGTTGGTTTTTTCGAATGCGAGAAAGAACAAAATTTACTATGTAATGGCAGAAAGGCTTTGGTTGTGCTAGAGGATACAGGCACCAATTCTCTTTTATTAATGCATAACAAATGAAACCAAGGAGAGGCTCTTAATCTGCATAATGGAGTCTGACAGACTCTAAATTAGTGATTCAGTCAACTAAAGGGTCCAAAAATGCTCTGTTGAAGTGAGCTTTTGATGGCTCCATAAGTCAAACGGGGGATGATATCTATCAACATTTTTATCAATGTTGTCTTGCACAGTGTGATTTTGGTGTGCTGTTGTCTCCCACCCTGGGAAAAAGTGTTTCCCTACAAGAACTTTTCTTGTTCTTGCTTTCATTTGCAGACTGGGGTCTTTCAGGTCGGTGTACATGCAGATAAATGCACATCAGTATTTTGAACACAGCTTTTTGCTTGTAGTAATCTGAAATATTCCTGTGCTGTACAACTTTCACCAATCTACCCCTAACAATTTCAGTGAAATCTTCATCACACCCAAGGCTGCTACCCTGTTTAAAATCCATGCACATCTCCTTGTGCTTGATGTCTTTCAGGATAACAGGATAATCCTGTGGGATTCAGGTGATCAGATGTTGTTCTCAGTTGCATTCACAGTAAAGTGATGGGTGTTACAGTCTGAGCTTCAGCTATGTCTACATTTCACTCTAGTTTTTACCAGTGCCACGTTTCTTCCCAGTTCCAGTTTGGTTTCGGACATGGTTCCATTCACATGCCTGGCTGTAGCATCTCAGTATTTGGCATCCGGGCTGGACTCTCTTGCTAGGTCCCGTGGTTAACAGAGGAAGGCAAGCATTTGTAGAGTGAGATTTACTCAAAATAATTAGGTGTTGCTTTAGGATTGGTTAAACCAATGTTTAGACGTGCCTGTATCTGCTCATTAACTAGAGAAACACCTTCCATATGACACCTACAGCTGAGGTATTACAGTCATTGGCTGAACTGCAAATTCCTGCATGTGTCCACAGTCAAGCCTGCAGGTAGAGCCATTCAGTTCAAGCAGAGGGACTGCTTGTATGCTTGAAGTTAGGTATCTGCTAACTTTATGTTTAGAGGTCTGGTCTCCAGCTTTGAAATGGGAATGCTGTTATTTAATTACCTTTGCATGCAATTTGAGTTTGAGCTTAAAATGTTAGAAGTGCAAAATGTTATCTATTATTTAATGTTGTGTTATACTTCAAATAGTGAACAACTGCATCCTTGGTATTTGCAAAGTCCTTTTATTATAAATTATTATCTGATGCAGGAGGAAACAGGTTCCTAGATTTACTTACAGGTATTTAAAAACAATCTGACTGCCCAGACATAGTAACTGAACTAAGCAGAGCTCTGTGGATCCCAGAAAATGATCAAAGTGTGCATGTGCACCATGTTCTCAAATTCTGCTCAATGCACAGCTTTATTTATGCTTGGGACCAGAATTAAATTTTGTGCCTTTTTTTTTTTTAACCAGTATCTGAATAATCAGCTAAAAATGTTTTAAACAGAGAAAGGAACACAGTTATAGTCTGGAGCATAATATACAATGCAATATTCAATTGTACAGGCTGGTTAAATATTGAACCTAAAATACCTGTCAGTTGCCTCTCCCGCTGTGTATTTTCTGTGTGTCTGATGGGGAGGAGAGTAGTATTTCACTCAGTTTCAAAAATTTGTTTTTAGCTGTATTCTCCACAAGAAGCTGTAACTCTTTGCAAGTCACTTTCCTAACTGAGCTATAAACTCTATATCGGTACTAATATGTTTTATTATGAGGAATAAACATACTTCTTCTAGACAGGCAGAGGAATAATTGACCACCTGTGGCCTGTCCCAAATGAACATTACTGCACATGACACCGAAATTAATGTCTCCTTAGTCAAGATGTGAACCAGTCATTTTCTGAGAGTTTTTTTAGTGGTTGGGAAGGTAACACATCCCAACACATTTCTGCTTCATAACAACATAGATTCCTGACAGCCAAGGGGAGAAGCACTTGGTGTTTACCTGGCTACTGCCCCTCTCTCTCTCTGTCTGTCTTTGGGATTCAAACAGCAGCTTCATTTGTTAAAATATTAAGCCAAGGACCAGGTTCTGGGCCAAGCTAGGGATGCCTTTTCATCACTGTGGCAATAGAAAGAAGTTTCAAAAGCTGGTGCTTATGAAATGTACTTAGGTGGCCCCTTTCAGCTGCCAGAGTGGTGTAAAGGAGTCTCAAAGTGGATGAGAGTCTGTCCCAAACATAGGTTTATGTAATGCTGGTAGATAGTGCTAGGCCACAGGGCTGGTATATCGTGTTACCAAGCCATAAGGACTGAGGGATGCCGGAAACTGAAAGAGTAAAGAGCTAAGAGATTGACTCCACAGAAAGAAATGGTAAATGCTTCTCTTACCAGCTATTTTTCACTTTGTATTAATAAATCTCTGGTATGGTATTTCATGTAAAATCACATGATCCTGAAGGAGCCAGTTTCTTCCTTAAACTGGAAGCATCTAGTGCCATGAACAAAGCAAACAGGTGGGATTCTCAGGTGTGCTTGCATCTGCAGCATACGGGGCCCCTCCCAGAGCATATGCCCAGGGAGGAATGGGGTCCTCGGCAGGGCCAGGCACCCCTCTACAGACGCAGGGGTTGCACAGGGCCTGGAAAATGTGCTTGGTTTTACCTTACACATATCCTATTTCTTCCTTTCCGAGAGATTGCAGGGGACTGTGTTGAGCAAGCGCTGCTCTCCCCAGTGGGTATGCTCACTGTATTGCCACAGGGCTTTGGCAATTGCCACTGTGCTGTGTTCCTTCTTTGTCACCACATCATGCACATTTAATGAGGGGTTATAGCTCATGTGCTTGCACAGTCCAGCAGTCCAGTTTTAGGCTCCTTTTTCCTCCAGCGCAAACAAGGGCTGAAACTCCCCCCAGAAGAAAGGCATGGCCAAGGACCATGGCAAGCTGTCCAAAGTTCAAATGAGATTAGCTCAAGATCATTGTGGTCAGTGAAAGGAAAGGCTGCTCTTGTACTGCTTGCATAAATGTTGATATTTGTCCGTGTTGGTTATCAAAATCCTTCTGTTGGCATCTTGCTGAAATCTCAGCTGCCCATAGTCACCACATAGCTGCAGTGAACTCTGTGTGATGGCTTTTCTCTCTAATGCCACCCTGGTGAGATGTGTTCCTTTGGTATCTCTGAACTGCTGGTGGGGGCTGAGAAGACCACAGCAGCCTGCTTGGGAGAGCTGCAGTTCCTTGCTCATGTATTTGGAAAGCAGGTTGTGCTCGTCTTGATGGAATTTACTATAATCCCACCACTCTTTCCCTCCAGTTCAGCTGTGTCAGTATGAGTTCTGGGAAAAGTCCCTATGTAGAGGAGTTTGGCCCAATTTCCCCCCTGTGCTGTTAGAAAAACCTGCTGAAAACAAATGTGATTAACACAGCAGAGAAAATAGTTCAGCTGTAAAATGTTGAGGGTTGCCACTAGCGCAGGTAAGTTGTGTGCAGAAGGCGAAATGCCTTTTTGAAGGTTTATGGACTAATAGGAGCTGCAGTTTGTGGTCTTTGCTGGCTGTTTGTAGGTCCCTAGGTGCCGAGCTAGCAAAATCGTACATGGCGTGGGGAACTCACTTTTTATTTTCAGAGCGCCTTTTTGAGTGGCAGAGTGACAGCACATGCATATCATGGTGCACTGACACAGCAGGATGTACCACATCCCTGGTGTGCAAAGCCCCGGTTCTGCACCAAAATCCATCCAGATGAGTGCAGAGGGATGAGGTGCTGTGGGCATGGGGACATCCCAGTGGTCTCAGGGTTCAAAAACTGCAAAGAGGACAAATCAAGAATAGCCTGGACCTTGTTGATCCTTCAGGAGCACCATGCAGCTCTGTCTTAAAAGAGGGGTTTGGAGAGTGCCTGGATTGTTGCTCTTGGAGAAAACCAGTAGTGTTTAGACTTCACATTTTATGTTTTCTCACTGCTGTTTGTTTCCTGGGTGGGATTTGCTCCTTTTCAGAGGTGTAAACACAAGTGCCAAAATGAGTTCTGGGAGGAGCCTGACTTGAGGCAGATCACCCTGAATTTGAGACAGGTGCTTCATCTGAATATATATACAGTGAAAAACCTAGAAATGGAAAGGTTCTGTTAGTCCCTCCAGACGGTGCTTTGATTCTAAAGCACGTCTGTAACATCCTGTAGGCTGACACAGGGGGAAGAGAAAATCTCTCACTTTTCTGTAAGTGGAGAAGCAATGATTATCATGATCTGGTCTGAGAGAAACCACTGCAGTCTCCATAGTGTGTGCTGCCTTTTAGACAACCTCACTCTTCAGTGAAGGCATTTGGGGCATTTCGAAGCTGTGCCTGGCGCCCCTCGCCTGTGAGCGTGATAGAGAAAGAGAACAGGTGAGAGGAGAAGAGAGAGAAAAGGGCACAGCCTTTTGGTGAGGACAGGGAAGTGATTTCAGGTGTTTGTGACACCACATGCACCTTGTGTGCTTAGCGTCCTCCTAAGCGTGATATACCCTGGAGGCTGGAGGAAATGGTAACAGGTAGAGATGAGGTGGAAGGAGTGAGAACTACCTGCGGATGTGGCATCTAAATAAATCCAAAGACAACACAACTATTTTTAGCAAAAGTGCAAACAGTGATAGATGCCACGGGGCTGCTGTCACTAAAATTTGTCTATAAGCAACATATTCATATTTAAACAAGTCAGCTTTGCACATTGAAATGAGCAAACACTGTGCTTGTTTGTTTGTTGTGCAGAAGCCATCAGCTTTCACTCCTTATCCCTTCACCGTGGTGGTGATGCAGAGCCATGATGATGGATCATCTGTCTAGCTTATCTGCAAGGCCACAAAACATTTATATCTTTTATGGCATGATAGGCTGTTCTCATGCAGCAGGGGAAAACAGAAATTTGGGGCTGCCCTTGCAAAAGTACCTTCTCCTGCACAACCCTGCCATTCTGGTAAGCTCACTTGGCACAGTTTGTACAGCTAAGTACATCCACTGTGAAACCTAACACCGGGATGCACATGAATAAAATCACACAAAATCAGGAGAGGAGCAAGCATCAGAGAAGCTTTTGAACGCAGGGGGCAAACCAGCAAGGATGGAGTTCCTGCAGTTTCTCTCCTGCTTAGAGGGGGCCTCTGTCACCTCTGGTACAAGGCCTCCAGCTCACACCAGCATTATGCTTGGCCAATTACCTTATTTAGGTATCTAATATATATTTAGGTCTTGAAAAAGGTCAACCACAGAGCTTGTCCGGGCAGGGGTTTTTGAAGCTGTAGAACTGGAAGCTTTTCTTCTAGCATTGTTAGAAAATAATTGCTTGTGAATGTCCAGGGATTTGAATCTACATGTTGGAGCTCTGAAAAGGAGGGCAGGAAGGTTTAAAACATTATTGAAACAGCTACTACTGATGTTACACTCTCTGGAGACGCTGAGCAGGGAACAGGTGGAGCTCATCGGTAGGCATGGCTGCTGCCCCTCACCTGCCTCGGTACCCTTGCACTGAGAGTCCTCCTCCTGGGCTGCTCCTCTTGTGACTGTCTCCAGCACAAACAGCTCCGCTGTCCAAGGTTCATGCAAGCTGGTACAATTTTATTGAAAGTGCAGTGAGGCAGGGATTGTCCCTGTCGGCTGAGCTGTTTTCACCTAAGTATACCTGCTATTCTTCCGTTTAAAACTATTTTTGACCTTTGTTTTTGATTTCCTGCTACTTGCAATTTTTTTCTTAGGCCTCTCTTCCCCTTTTGAATCTCTCTCTTTCTCCATCACTTAATTTTGTTTCTATCCATTTAACTATCTTCTTCCTCAGTTCCATGATAAATCATGTAACTTTTTTTTTATGCCCCCACTCGTTCCTGGAGTCTTTGGCTTGTAAGTGCTGTTAGCTGTGGAAAGTTCCCTTCCCTAAATGTTGTAAGGCGCAGATGTTACTAAATGTGAGCTTTACTGTCTAAAAGCCTGTCAGTTACCTGCCGCTGCTCACAGCTTGATTTCTCAGTATGACCGAACTCGGTGGGCCTCTGAATGCAAGCCCTGAGTTTCTTGCAAGGAAGATTTCCCCGATGCATGGTATTAGATCAGTCCTTAATGAGGTGCCTGTTCTTTCCTCAGCTCTGTTCCAGATATTCCCTGTGACCCTGGCCAAGTCACTTTATCTCTCTTTGTCTCTGCTTCCATTCATAAAATGGACATAATTGCACTTCTGAAGCTCATGTGGAATTGCAACGACGAATTCTTCCTGCTTGCTTTGCCTTTACCTCATCCCTTTTGTCTGCACAATTGTCAGAGGGGATAAAACGCCACCGAATCAGGGTTAGCCATAGTTAGCACAAAGCCCCAAGCAGCTGGCCCGGCCACTCGCCATATCCCAATAGCACTGACAGCAGAGAGCCAGATTTGTTACCGTTTGCACTGCAGCCTTGTGCGCTTTGAGGAGCTTCCTATGCTCTCTCTGAATAGTGAAAAGAGACGTTTCCAAGGCAGGGTGCTCAGGAGTGCACAGTGGTTGTTGCAGGACAAAGGGATAAAATGGCTTCCTTTGAAGGCTTGCTCCACAGGATCCTTAGCAGAAAACGTGGGGCCTTGGAAGAACCAGAAGGAGAGGGAGGGAGGCAAGGTAAATGCTCCATTTGTAAAACCCATCTCCGGTTTTCATCCCTGTTGTCCAGCTTCTTTCCCTTGCTCTCCCCCGTGTAGTTCTGTGACAATAATAAAATAAAGGAATGCAAGGTAAAGGCATCCTTAAGGCTCTCATTGTTACTGAGTAATCCTAACAGCACTTTGTCTCGTACACCTGCCTCTGAATGCTACTATCATTTAATTATTGTGAGGTTGCAAATGGAGGTGCCCACACAAAAATGCAATATGGAATGCCAATTAAACACACAGCGAAAGCAAGTGGTGTATTTTTGATTTGTCATCTGATTTGTTGCCATTTGCCTCACATGGCTCAGAGAGCACCACCTGAGTCAGGAGCAGAGAACCAGCCCTTTGTGCGCATAGCTGGCTCTTAAATCTACACTTCACAAGATAGCAGCAAGTGACATAAAACATCTGTTCTTAAAATACAACTGGGAGTTTTGAAGCATTCTCTCCATCTCAGGCAAGGAACACAGGGGAGGTGTGACTTTAGGTAGACAGATATGTATCGCCAAAAGAAGGCACTGCATGCAATACAATGCACATACATAACATATGTCAAAAGGCCTTCAGTGAGAATCCAAACTATGCAGGGAAGAAAACCTAGCCTGCAACCAGTTTGAATATGTTGGCCAAGTCAACTAAGAAGACCAGCAAGCTTGGGCTTCAGTAGCTGGGGGCAAATTGTCTGCCTACCAGGTAATTACTGGACGGAGGGTTTCCAATTTTTGGTTATCTCCTAGCATTGCATTTTTCGGTTCCAGTCAGTCAGCCTTGCATTTTGAGGTGAGCAGCACAGTGCCAGGGAGGCATCCTGCCTTGCTGTGCAGTCTGGACACATTTATCATGTTCTCCTACTCTCCCAACCTGTAAAGAGTCCTTCTTTGAATACTGTGCACTGCTCACCATGCAAGCAGCTCATTATCCCAGGCATTTGAAGACTAATTTATAGGACATTTGGCTAATTTGCATAAGCCATCCAGTACACAGAACATGTCTCCACAATAAAGTAATATGCCAAAATCAGGATTNGGCAAAAATCAGGATTAACGTAAAAACATTAATATGGGGGGAGGGGGGGAAGGGGGAGGGACACACACAACAACATTTTAAAGAAGCTGTTGTTAGCACCAATCTATAAATGAACACCCCTGACAAAAAGTCACAGAATCCTGCCTCTCCACCTACTGTATGTGAAGCTCCCATATAATTTTCTGCTTTGAATCTTGCCTCATCTTTTTATTAAGATGGGTTTTGATCCTTAAAACAGCCTTGAAATATGAATACTTGGCTCTGTTGGCTTTGTCTAGAAACGAAACAAAATCCCCCAAAGTGAATCCAAATTGAGGGCTGCACGTTCAGCTATCGCTGCGATGAGCCCTGCGCATCCGCTGCTCT
>VYZQ01024081.1:9643-42162 GCA_013400655.1 Mystacornis crossleyi
CTGCGGAGTGGCGCGGTCGAGTGGCGTGGGGGAGGGGGGGGGGGGGGGGGGAGGAAGAAAAAAAATTTGCAGTCAGAGACCAGGCAGGTTTTCCACAAAAAACCTTATTTCCCAGCATTCATCTACACCAACAGACTCTTCACGGCCTTTCAAGTTTTACCCCCAGCAGTACTCCCAATGGAAGTCACTTTTTCAAACGCATGGGAGCAAATAAAACATCTTTCCATCAGCTGGAAGCGAGCAAAAGCAAGTAACGTCCCAAAATGCAGATACAAATGGCAGGGGTGAAGGGGTGCAAGGAAGAGACACAACAGGTTCAGATCGGGCAGAGAATAACAAGGGGTTGGAGGACACAAGGCTAGGAATTCAAGACTTGTAGCTAACAGAAATAAAACGCTTTCCAAATTCTGCCCAATCTGTATAAACAGCTACAGCCAAGTCTGCTTGCTCCCTATTCTCCAGCTGAGTATGTTTGGGTTGCTTTGAGAGATATAGGTCCTGCACATTCTCAGGAATCCCACTCTCACTTCACATTCACACAACAGCTCTGAGGGGATCTCATCCCAGGACCTGGAAATTCAAAGAAGGGACCAAGAATAATTCACAAAGGAACAATGAAAAGTGTGCTCTTCTGCACTTCTTTCTGCTTTGTAGAGGAGCAATGGCACAGCCCCTGGATCTATCTCTGAACCTGGTCGGACATATAGGCAGAACAAACATAGCACCACAGACCGTAATTTTAGATGATCACTCAGGACTCTGAGGGTTCTGGTTTACCTGATGAATCCAAGATGTAAAATCAACCTGCAACTTTATTGCCACAGAATAATCACACTCCATCACACTTAGATATAGCACATAATGTGCACAACAGGGTGTTGTTGTATTCACTATTACAGCTGTTGGTTCAGATTGATTTTCTGGGCTGCCTGTCTCATTTCACTGAGGCTTTCAAGTGACCTGTCCCTTCATGGTAAAACAACTCTTTGTAGTAATTCAGCCAGTCAAGCCCTTCCCTGCAGGGCACAACTGCTTTGCTTAAGGATTCCCCTGCAGTTTACCCGGCGAGCACATTTGAGTACATCACTACAGGGTTAAGCCAGATGTAAATTAGACAGCAACTGGAGAAACCAAAAAAAGGCTGTGTTCCACACATTGGAGAAGACCATGGCTATCGTGATAACTTCTCTTCCTAATGACACTGATAAAGGAGAAGTGAGAAAATATAAACTGAGGTAAACAACTATAAAGTGTCAAAGGAAATTTAAGCAGTTCCATTGTGTAGCCACGTATTTAATTTACTGTTAGGCCTATTTAATTTCAAGTAACACTTCTGAGCAGAGCGGATGTCTGTTCATTAACTGTGAATCTTGCAAACTTCTGCCAAGACAAAATGTACAATCTCCATTACGGATAATCTTACCTGTCTGGACTGGGAAAAGACAAAAAGCCTTTATAACATTTATCGAGATTAAACAGATCAGAGGAGGTATAGCTTGATGCAGTATTTTGACAGGATAAGAGTATGTTTGCTGAGGAATAGGTACTGATTAAATGTGAGACAAAGTGTGCCACAAACATTTCGCCTAGGAAACCATAAAAGGACAAAATATAGAACTGGCAGATTAAATTTATAATTTTATTTACAAATATCCTAATTTTTTTTTTTTGCGTTTCTAGGCTACTAAGCAGAGTATGAACTTTAGAATGATATATTAGAAAACACAGAACCAAATGTCTCAGTTAGCTAGTACTGGATAAGGGAAGGAAAAACTGAGACAAAAGGACACTATTCTTAGCAACAGCTAAAAAACATAAATATGTCTTTGGAGACATCATTATCACAACTGTTCAAGCTGAAAATAATGCAAATATTTATTTAATCTCTTAATTTCCTTTTTTTCTTCTATGTAAGTAATACTTTCGAGATTTTTTGTTTCACATATTATTTTATATGGTGGGGGGACAGAAAACAAGGCACTTTTTTTCAGACTGTTTTACAGATAAGAAAAGGCGTACAGTGAGCATATGCAACATCAACCTTCAGATGTCTGGTTTGTCACAGAACCTGACATGAAATTTGAAGAAGTATTTTTTTCAGTCTTTATTAAACCATGCAAAGGAAAATCTGTCATCAGAAAGACTAAAGCTATCTACAAAATTAGATTGTGGAGTCTGATGCAATTTAGAACAGAAATGCCTACTTAATATAATCTTCAGAACTCTTTTATGCCAAAGGCATAAATCTTTATCAATAGGTGTGTGTGCATTTGCAAGCAACTGTTAGAAATGGTGACTTGTTAAAATTTTTAACTCTCTAGTCCCCATTTACCTACTGGATGCAGCACTGTCCAACCTGAAGCCATACTGCCTGGACCTCTCATTTGGGAGATGACAAAAAGCAACTCAGGAGATATAAGCAGCTAAAATGAAGTCTCAACCAATTAATATAAAGAAATGAACAAGGCTAAACAGTTATTTAATTCTGGAAGTCCATGTATGTTTACAGAAGTTAGTTTGTAAGACAATAAAGTCATCCTGTAAGAGTACATTAATTCTGCTTGTGGCATTACCTTGCTGTCTTCCCTGAAACCCATAGAGATAATAACGGACAGATGTCACCTGAATAGAGAAACCAATACAGCAGAGATAAAAGTCACAAAATTTTGCTGAAATCAACATTTTATAACCTGTTTGTATAAATCCTCTCAAGCAGCCCCTCAGGATAGACTCCACTGTTGTGCAGTTAGAATTTCTCAGACATGGAGGACTCAGAGGGTAAGGCTTTTCATTTAAGAAAACTTCCACCATATTCAAAGTAAGTTTTACTTAAAAAAAAAAAAAGAAGAAGAAGAAGAAGGAAAAAAAAAAGTAACTGCTGCTCAGAATGGACACTGTCACAGTGGAAAACATACCACCAAAAAACTCATCCGAATCTTTCAAAATGTCCTAAATTGTGCTTTGAGTTCATTTATTTCTTAGCTGTAGGCATAGTGTGATAAGGGATGACCTACACTACATATACAGCACCTACCCAGGAGATTAAAAATTGCTGTACACGCAATGTAGAAAACACATTACTAGAAAATTGTTAGTAACTTAATATCCAACCTTGAACATTATCACTCAGAACAGCAAACCCAACAATTCATGAAATGAAGATTAGCACTAAAATTTACGGTCTCATTGAGCAACATGCTCGCTAAGCACAGCTGGCCCTCCTGAGAAAAAAACACCCACGCTATTTCAAACAACTTTTTTCAAGGACTTTGCCAACTTAAGCAGCTTCTTTTTTTTTTTTTGGCCACATGCATAATAATAACATGACAAATATAAGTTAAAAGTCTAATGGAAGAACAAACAGTTCTTCTCTATACTGGATATTCATTTCTCCTATGTGTTTTTGTACAGCCTGTCTTATTGTATTTTCACTCGCTCTATTTAGTTCAAGCTGTACTGCATTAAGAAAAGACCACTCCATTTTTTCCTTAATTGGTAAACTGGATTCTAACTTTTACCCTGGCTCCTGTTGAAAAATACCATGGTTTGTGACATGAAACAACCAATGTTCTTAAAATAACAGACATTTCCAACTGCTATCACTCACAGGGAAATGCCAGGCAGAGAAAAGAACTGTTCTTATTGGCACTGGGCCCACCAGGGACCTGCCCTACAAAGTGCTGAGCACTCAGATTCAACGAGATAACAGCACACTCAGCAAATCAAGGACTCTCTCACAACCAACAGAAAATATGTCTAACACAGTACTAATGAAAAATCACTATTTTACCAAGTGCCAAATGCACCTGTATCACCCATCCTGACAGACCAAGCCTGTCATTCCCAGCACTGAATTGCAACTGTGCAGCACTGCCAGACTTGAGCAGACTCATTTGCAATGATGCTACACCTCTTTGCCCAGCAGGATTGTTTAATGGGTTTGTGCTGGTACCCTGCCTTCCAGCCCTGCCACCCCGGCTCCAAACTCTATCTCTTCCCTCTGATGGGGAACATGGAACCGTGACTCGTGAGGAGAATCTCAGGGGTCAGTCTGAACCCAAGCAAAGTACCTCTGAGCCCTGGCTCGAAGCTGGCCATACCAGCCCGGCCTGCCCTCAGCCAGAATGAGCCTCCCAGCTCAAGTCAGGTACACATTTGCAAGTACTACTTCTGAAATCTCTGTGCCGCTGAGGCCACATCTGGAGTGCTACGTCCAGTCTGGGCTCCACAGGTCAAGAAAGACAAGGAACTACTGAAGAAGGTCCAATGGAGGGCTATGAAGATTATGAGGAACTGGAGCAGCTCTCATAGAAGGAAAGGCTGAGGGAGCGGGGCCTGTTCAGGCTGGAGGCGAGATGACAGAGGGCATACAAATGTGTTAAGGGCGGGTGTCAGGAGGATGGGACCAGACTCTTTTCAGCGGTGTTCACAGCAGGACAAGGGACAATGAGCACAAACTGAAACACCCAGTTCCACCCCCGAATAGGAGGGAAACCTTCAGTGTGAGGGTGACCGAGCACTGGAAAAGACCGTCCAGAGAGGTTGTGGAGTCTCCTTGTGTGGAGATGTCCAGAACATCTGGACAATGTGATGATGACACAGATGACACATCTGTGGCAACGCCTGGGCAATGTGATTCTGTGCAGCCTGCTCTGGCTGAACCTGCTGCAGCACGGGGGCTGCATTAGGGGAACTCCTGAGGTCCCTTCCAACCCCAACCATTTTGTGCAGTCACCTTGTACCATCTCACAATTTAACTCTTATTTGAACTACAGTGTATCTTCTAGGAAATCATCCAATCTTCCTTTGAATATCTAAGTGGGAAATTTCCACAACAGGATTAGATGCAAAGGGGCTTAATTTTATGAAAATGTTTATAATTTCCTGTACAGAAGGTCAACAAAAATTGGTCCATTGCATCAAATTCCTCAAGTTCACAGAATCAGAAATTTTGAGAGAAAAACTATTCCATCTAAATAGTTAAATGCAGTTGTATTATTAGACAGCAGGCTGATACGTATCGAGAAAAAATAGTAAATGTATGCACAATTTTACTGAACAAATTAGAATCATCTTGCTTTTAACTGCATGGGCCATGAATTACCATGAAAAGTACCTCTTCCTTTTTCATCTAAGTAACTCCATACTAGGCACTGCTGTCAATTTTAAATTCTATGTCTTAACAGACCTTTACTTGATTTACTTGTATTTAAGCTTTCCAGCATGTAAATCCAACATCAGCCTTCCTGTGTTACATATAATAAAAACTAAGAGTTAACAGCATTTCTGGTTAGCTGCCCTCCCTCTTTCAACCAAGGCTTACCCCAGAAGTTTATTTTTACACCTTTTTTTTTTCTTTTTTCATCTGGTTAATCAAAGAGGTTCTTCGCTGGCCTTTAGTCCAACCAAGTCCACTCACAAATCACCTGTGCTAATTTGCTGAGAACGCTGCTGAGATTACCAGCAAATATCATTCAGGAAGAAAGACATGCTGGTTCCATGGTAACATGAAAGTCAATGAGCCCACCTTGAAACCTGGGAACAATGGGCCCTTTCAGGACAGGGAGCAGAGGGGAGGGACCGTGTCTTATTGAGATGTTGGGTTCTTTCAGATTGTTCACCAGTGAGATTTTTCTTAAGGGGGAAAGGCATGCTGTAAACTTGCTGTAAACTTGCCTTGCACAAGTTAATTTGATTTTGGAGCCTATTACCAAGACTCTGTTGAATTCCCCTTGACCAACCCTGCCCCAAAAAGCAGCAGCACAGAGCTCAATGAAAGCCATTTTCCTTGCAGCCCTGCCACTTTGTTCACGGATTCACAGTTGCAACATGACAGACTGAAGAATTCTGATCCTACAACCATCAGAAAAAAAAAAAAAAGATGGCCTCCGGGATAATATTACATCCTAAAGAAGAAAATATTGAGAAAATTTTGGGAAAAATCAGCAAATTTAGCACAAAAAAAGAAAACCTATCCATCTGAACTGAAAGAAAACTTACAGACCTGCCCTGAATTTCCCAAAGCCACTTCTGCCCTAACATAGGAACAGGCTTAGTAATATTTACATGCATTGCAATTTATTTCAAGACTCCCATTGCACGACCCTTTGAAGGGTTCAACTAGGGAGCAACACAGAGTTTAGACCTGGACAAGGGACAACTTAAATTTTACTGTTTCGTATTCCCCAGAACTTCTGAAAATGCAGGAGTGGAAAGAAGTTATACTTTGAACTGTCCAGTAACACTGAGTTATTCAGGTAATTTCAGATTAAAAAATTTGCTGTTTACAAGATGATTTTACTCATCAGCTCTCAACACATGTGGCTCCCAGAGCTACAAGATTACAGCAGCTATGTACCTGCAGATGGACCTGGCCATTACCTTGTGGGTTATAATTACAGACCACAGCTACCTCCCCCACGTGTTGAGCAGATCAGGTGTGTTCTGCCAATGAACACACTTCAGTTAAACTCCCCAGCCTCCTTTCTTCCCCAGCTGCTTTTTTACTTGAACTACAGATGGCTTGGGAGACAGTAAATGCAGACAAGGCAGAGACATCAACTTCCTGGGCTTGCAGTACACAAACATCCAAGAAACCTACAAAAGCTCTAGATTCTTTACTATAGTGGTAATAATTAAAATCCCCAGAACACCACAATTTCCACAAATTCTGGTTCAAATTCTTGAAGATGTCAAAGCCATTTCAAACCAATTTTAGAGAACAAGATATGTCCTGAAAGCCTTGTTTTTCACTCTCGCTATGATTGTTCTTTGCACAGAAAAACAACAGCAGGAAAAAATGAAAATCTGTAATCTAGTGAGGAAAAATTAAATAGTGTTATAATTACAGGTGTACAAATCCAACAAAAGGCATTTTGGTGAAGAAAATCAGTGTTTTCTGAGAGAATGCTTTGTACTGCAGGCATCATTACAGCACTTTGCATACAGCATTATTAACACATGCAGAAAGAGAGCACAGAGCAGAGCCATTCAGTACAGCAGTCACACTATTTCAGCAGGGCAGACTACTAATACATGCACAGGACAATTCCAGGTAAGTATCAGGACTATTGGCCTCTACTCAAGTTAATGTTAGGGACCTGGAATATGTAAAAGAAAAAAAAAAAGAGAGATAATTTTCTTTGAAAGGACTGATCATCTGAGCTCACAACCCAATGAAAAAGAGAAAATCTGGTAACAAATAATTGATGAAGAAAGTTATTACAATAGACTTCCACAATTTCCTTTTACTTAAAAGCCTCACACAAGAAAAATTCAATTCTCCAGGCCTGAGCTCTGAGAACATCTACAACACAATGTAGTCACTGCTTTATGCTCCAGAGATGGACATGAAGCAATAGTGAGAAAGACCTGCATAGTCCTTCAGTCCCTGAAAGCATCCTGCTAGCACTAATCTCCACCAGACACCTCCTGGGAATTTTTGCCACACTGTGACCTAAGACAAACACACACAGCATTATCTGGTTTCAGTAGCACTAAATAGAAAAAGCATGTTTGTTTGAGAGGTTCTCTTTGTTTGTACAGCACTTTGAAGTCAAAGTTTTTGCATCTTACTCAATTGCTTTAAGAAAATTATTAACACAGTCTCTGTTGAAATCATCATGTATTTGTCATGACATGAAGTGACTGGAAAGCTGGTATCATCTAAAAAAAAAAAAAAAAAGCCTAAATGTACCTTGAACTATTCTTTCCACCTTTTCCTCCCAAACTACATCAATATGAATTGCTATAATTCTTCCTTCCTCTATCTGAAATTTAAGTAAGAAACTTAAGTGAAAAGATTTTGAAAGGATGTAACAATTTTTAGACGCTTAGTTAGAACAGTGTTTAAACAGCTATGAAACTTTCCTTGAAGAAAACAGCACGTACACTTAGGCTTGTCTCAGCCTGATGTAACTAGAAACTGGTGCTATGTTAGTCCTTAAACACAGAGGGACAAAGGACAAAACACATCTGCTGTGACAACATTCAGAGTATTCTCACTGACACAATTCCAGCTGACTTTGTCCCTTCAGTCTGCTCAGTCAATAAAAGTTTGAGTAAGTTTTTGGTACGTGAATAGGCCACTTAGAGTTTGATTTGGCAAGTTTTATTCATACAATCATGCTTAGTTTCACATTAATTCCTCTGGACTGCAAGCTGCTGCCCCAAGTCTCATTCCACTCTCACAGATTCCTCTCCCTGTCTTGTGGCTCCCCATTGCCACCTCTTCAGAGCCAAACGTGTGAGTCTGTGGTAACGGGGCCAGAACAACAGCAGAGAGTACTTTTCTGTCAGAACAATAAACTGATCCACCTCACTCTCTCATCAATTGATCAGCACAAGGGAAGCAGGAAACCACAATCAGGACATAGGGCAGCCCACGCTTAGATCGGATTAAGTGCAATGTAAAACTGCACTTCATGGAAGACAGGGAATACAAGGTTTGAATTTAAGTATTCAATTGTATTTACTTCTCTCACTTTGATGGGCTCAGCTCCTCACGGGATTAGTCTTTTTCTTTGCTGGGTGCGCTGGCATGAGGGGCAAAGAATCTGACATCACTAAAGATTTGCAAGTACTTGTGAATCCTGCATTCAGAGAGGTCAATGGAAACTTCTGACAGACTCCAACAGAGGCGAGATTGAGCTTGTTACCAAAGTGTCCTTCTCANCATTTTCCATACAGCCCACATTTTAAAGCTATGTATAGGGACCAGCCATGAACAAGATTTAAATGTCGTTTTGAGGGTACCTTCATGTTTACCAGCACCAAGAGAGGATCCATGGATTTTAAAGACAAAACTCCACAAATAGAGTCTATTATAGGAAAGAAGTAGTTTACATACTCAGCCCCATGCTTCCTTTTTATGTCTTATTAGTGACCATGGAACAAAAATAATTTTCCATCTCTTGCACTTCTTACACTGCTGCTCCTTGATATTTGGAATTTCCTCATAGTCATCTCCTGCCAAAGCATAGGGAAGATCCACAGCTACTCAGCTCTCAATATTGGGAGGTTTAGACCCTATTCAGGGTTACTTTCTTTCCATACTGTGAGAGACTTCACACTGCATTTTAATCCATACCAAAAGCCACGCAGGGAAGGGAGCAGTGGGTGTATCTGACACACCAGACAACTGGGCAAACATGCCAAAGAAGGAGCTGCAGGGCAGCAATCACTGCATACACACACTCCAGTCTAGTGGTCTCACAATATTGAACTGCGGTGTGGAGGGACGGACTGCCGATGCTGTTACAAGACTGGAACAACAGGACTGCTTATGCTGCTCTTTCCTGCACAGAATTTTAATATAATGACTACATATGGTAGAGGAGCATATTTCCCAGCAATGCATTAGCTACTAGGCCATCAGAGTCACCATTAGAAGACAGTAAATAATTATATTGAGATTGATAAACTTCCTTGCCTCAGCTGTTGGAAGCTAAGCCAAGACTAAACACATTTGTACAGCACTAGTAAACTTTCACCATTTGAATAGCTTTCCTGTTATTGTCAAACCTATAAGCAAATAATCCTTCTGACTGACCATATGGCAGAAGGATAGCAGCCCAGAGAGGCAGCAGTACGAGAGGAATTTTGTATGTCAGTACAGTTTTGTAGAGGCCTCTCACAAAGCAAGGAACAGCCAGTCCTTGTAATGAAAGTTCCAAAAATGTCATTTTAAGAACACAGTGCTCTGGCCTATAGCCCTGCTTAACACCCTCTCTTTATAAGCAGATGTTTAAAGGTCACATTATATCCTTTTATAAACAAAATCACAATAGTAATGTTCGTTCATTTTGCAACCATATTTGCAAAGCCAACGTTTTAGCACTCTACTGAATCTTAACCTGCTTGTGGATCCAGGATCTTTTAGATTCTGTTTGCAGTCTGTAAGACTTAAGCTTACAGGATATAGGACCTTTAAACAAACCGGACATATACAAATTCACAAAACCTGAAAATGTGCCCATAAGTACTGAGGGAGCCAGCTGATGTTGCACGGCTACTCTTGATTATCTCTGAAAAGTCACGGTGACCAGATGTTCCCAAGGTCTGAAATAAAGCAAATCTCACTCCTATCTTCAAGAAAGGCATGAAGGAGGATCCGGGGAACAACAAGGCACTCAGCCTCATCTCAGTCCCTGGGAAGTCAGTAGAGCAAATTCTTCTGAAAACCAATCCCAAACACATGAAGGACAAGAATATAATCAGACACAGTCAGCAGAGATTTGTAAAGGGAAAATGATGCCTAATTATCCTGATGGCCTTTCAGGAGGAGATGTCAGGCTTGATGTATGAGGGGAGAGGAGTTGTTGTTTACCTTGACTTTAGTGAGGTGCTCAACAGTGCCTCAAGGTCCTCATAGAGAAACTGATAAAGCACAGGTTAGACAAGTGGACAGCGAGATGCACTGAAAATAGGTTTAATTGCCAGGTTCAACCGACACTTTAAAAATAAATTGAGTGAAGTTTTACTCTTTGTTTATGTGAGAACCTGTAAATGCAGTCACTATGATGGAAGAAGTTCAGTATCATAAAGGATGAAGCTCTTTATTTCAATGGTTACAACTGTAAGAGGACCTACCTGATCCAGTCCAGCTCCAGCTGGGATACACAGAACACGTGACAGCCAACTCAGGTGTCTTTCCTAGGTGACCTAGGCTAGAGATTTCAGTTCCTTGTCATCTGAAGGCTAGCAAATAATTGGCTGAAACATCACCAGAAATATATGTCTCCATGGTTTTGCAATTATGCTGTACTGTTTTACGTTGGAAAAGATGAGTTTTAGCACTGTCCAAATCCTTAGACCACATTAAAAGCTCTACCTACTGCACAAATACTTTAGGTAAGTAATTTACCTAGCTGGATTCTTTTCCTCTCCTCTGCAAATGCTATTTCTAATGGTTGGTTTTAGAATGGCCACAGAAATGATATTGCAGAAATCAGAGGCTGTCAGTGTGAAATCAACACGCAAATGCAGCATAAGACTTAAGGACAACATCAGTGTCAAGCACAGTTTAATGTTCTAAACTTGGTTTCCTGGCAAAATGTTTTTTCATACACAGCATCTGCTAATATTTAGAGCTTAAAGTATGCTGGAAATGCTATATACTTCATCAGTCTTAGCCAACAGCTTTTCATCACCTTTATCACTATTTCCATTGACAGCTGCAGAGTGAAATACAGAGGGACATTAGCAAAATTACTAACGGTCACACAGTGCTCCCACAACCAAAACTCCGATGTTTTTAATTCCAGCTTGGCACTTCCACTATGACACAAGGTTGTTTCTCTTACAGTAGATCATCTTCAAAGACTTATGTCAGCAATGTGAAGCAAAAAAGTGCTTTCAAAAAACAGGAACTGATGAGATGTAAACAATGATAAGAACATATCTGAGAACATATCTAAAGAGACCACACTACAGAAATTTATATTCATTCACAGAATAAGGTTATTCACTTTCCTCCCACCCACATTTTGATTAGGCCAATTCTGCCTTCACTTGTACATATATTTTCTATCTTTATACAAGTATGTGGTGTCATTGTTAGAGCAAAGTAAACAGAATTCTGTCGTATTAGAATTGCTTTTTGTTTCTTCAGTTTGGAATTTGAACAGTATGTTTAAAGAAGACAGCTCCAGGAGAGTTTTACAAACACTGACATTTTAAACAGTGAAGACTGTTTACCTGAAGACTCCAGGGCCTCTTGAATCATAAAACCTCCCCATTCAGCTCAATGGACTATGGGAACAACTGGATGTTCTGTGACTTCTATCCACCTCGAACACAGCAGAAGAAACCAAGTAGTTGAAGGTAGAAACACAAGAATATAGAGAAATGCTCAGGTATCCTTGACCATGATTGAAAGATTGCATACCAGCAGTTGAAATGTGCTGATTTTAGATCTTTTTAGCACACACACACAAAAAATTTTAAATTTTTAAAATACAATTCCTTTGAACTGAAAATAGTATCTCTTCTAAGAATAATCATAGTCATAAGCATTTCTGCTAGCCTAGGTAATATAGACAGGATTCAACTTCCCTGATATCTTGAAGAATTCATGGTCCTTTGAACATTCTTTCTGTGCTCAACACATGAAGTAAAATATAGGGAGCAAAATTTGTCAGTAACAACACCAAGTATCAATGCCTGTCATAAATCAGCGTATTTAGAGCTACTCACCACATACACATTTAACTTTGATTTCACTAGGAGAGCTCTAGAGTCTTACTAGCCAATAACTTGCACACAATCTTGTCTGAATATTGTATGTTCTTCCCAGTATTCAGGCCACTCTTAGAAAGTACTTTTTCAAAAACTCAAGAGAATCAGGGAAGATAAGGGCAACACACTTCAGCTGACCTCCTTATTTCTGTCTCTAACAAAGATATATATTTGCATGAAGTCTTGGATCCAAGTTCACAACTGATGCCAAGCAGGGACTTGGAAGTCAACACATCCAAGAACATATGTGGCTCATTTTCCTAATTCAGCCTCATGTTTGTTTTGAGTTGTTTGACACTGACATGTTCAGAACAGAATATAGAAAATTATTTAGTGTATCCTTGCATATCTTGGCATTGTACATTACAGTACTGACATTGGCCAGCATAGAGCAAATAGGAATCATCACCTTTTTTTGTATAGGATCACAGTTCTATTCATTACAAAACATGTCACCATGATGTAATGGGTCATTTAAATCTATTCAAAGCCAAACAATCTCTCAGTATTATTTACCTGAGAAACTCCCCAGAGTTGCTATACATAAGCCCTTTTAAATTTAGTAACTACAAGCAGAGACAAATTTATCTCTGAACAGATCTAAATAACAGCGAATGTATGAGCCTGGCATTAGTACAGGTCAGCAAAATCCCAAAATAGACCGAGAGGGAGCCACCTCACAGCTTGGACACTGTAAACTACCCCTCCCTGCTTCTGTGCTCAGTAAAAACTGCTAGGATGGAACATACAGAAAAAGCAAGAGCCAGATACACGAAGAATACAAAGAATGCAGAATACAGAGAGCCAGACTACAAAAATGTTCAACTTTTCACATACCTAATATCTAAATTGTTAAAACACTTACTGATTTCTCATGTGGTTTAAACCAGAATTTTGACTAGAGGAGGTACATTTCTTTAGTCATTCTGCACAACCTTGACCATCAACCTATGGCTCATATATGTTGAACTGCATTCATAAGATCTAATTGAATATAAACCTATCAGCTTCAATCATTTTGTATTCAGAAGTGTTTTTCAAAAGCTGCAGTTTCCATTTTTCAGTCCTTCTTTAAAGGTCAGAATGAAATGGAAAGAGATCATTTATACAAAAAAGGCAAAATAAATTGCATATAGTTTGGGAAAAGAAACATGCAGGTCTTGATCTTGTCAGATTTCTTTGAGTGCAAATGTAGCCTACATTGTCTAAGGCATTTTCATGTCAGATTAGACATATAAGAGCTGTGTGAATAACTGTATTTTGACAGCAACAATACTGTCTTCTTAATGAACCTATTAAAAATGGAAGTGTTCAAAACACCCTCTGCTTTTAATACTTTGATTCCAAAAATAAGAGCAGAAGTACCCACCTGAATTTTAAAAAGAAAAGAAAAATTGTACAGGACTAAAAAGAGCTCAATATTGGCAATAATATTTTGATAACATCCAAGTGTCAAGGTTTTAACATATGCTGGACTGGCCTGAATGTGAATCCTGATTTTCTCATTGGATTTTTCCTTGTTCAGAAAGAGCTCTTGCTGCTGGGCAGAGATGGACAAGACTTCTGACCCCTGCTCCTGCACTTGCTTAAAAGGGAGGGCAAAGGTCACACAGAAGGAAAAAGGTTTTAAGCTTTCAGTGGAAGGGCAGATGTAGGTGGGAATTTAGCTGGAGGGAGGGAAAAGAGACCGAAAAAAAAAAAAAAGAATAATTCAATCTGCTCACTTGCAACTGCTACTCATTTGCAAGGCTTTAAGGATTAAAGTTCTTGCTGAAATACTGTATTCGCACTTGTAGTAAAAATAAATAAAATAGCTTTTCCATTCCCATAAACAGCTATTGCACCTCTCCAGTCAGCCTAGCTCTCAAGCTCATCCACTGCAAATTCAGCCTTACTCTCAGCTGCCAAAAGTGCTGTGCAGTTTTCACTGCATTCCCCAGGACAGACTTTCTTTTGACCTTCAGACCTGCACAGTCAAGTTCATCTTTTATCACTCTTCCTCTAGGATAAGTCGATACATCTCCCTAAGAGATATGACCCTGCTGCTCCCCATTTTCCCCTATAAACAGAACTGCTAAAAACCTTGCTGCTCTAGTTTGCAAACTATTGCTGAACTTTGATAGTTTTTAAAAAAAGGAACAGAAGATGCCCAGTAGCTATAGATGCAGGATCAGAAAACATTTCCTAGGTTTTGTCAAAAGAGGAGGACAGGACTGAAAGGTTTCTCTTTCTACTTCTGGTGTGAGTTTACGTGAAGCATTCACTGCACGCACGTTGTGCAGGCGCCGCAGTTCC
This sequence comes from Mystacornis crossleyi, assembly GCA_013400655.1. Taxonomy (NCBI): domain Eukaryota; kingdom Metazoa; phylum Chordata; class Aves; order Passeriformes; family Timaliidae; genus Mystacornis; species Mystacornis crossleyi. Next base: position 24,176 of record VYZQ01024081.1, read on the forward strand.
CTGTCCCGTCGTGCAGCAGGTGGTGGGATGACTCCTCACAGACTCATTACTGTCCCACAATACCAATGTGGCTTTTTTCTAGTCCCACTCACCACTAAAGAGGAGAGAGACAACAGGCTTTGCTTTTGGCGACCCTCCAAGCCCCATTAACAAAGATGCACAGCACAGCATATGGAATTTAGGCTGGCACTTCAAAATCGTGGTCAAAAAAAGTTCCTTCTTACTCACCTGGAAGGTATGTGCTAAGTTTCTGTATTTATAGTTAATTGTGATGGGTTAAAACATGAACCAGCTGTTTGGAGGCTCAGTGAGGGAACTATGGTTGCTGTTCACTCTCATTTCAAACACTAGCTTGTATCCAAAATTTCAGGGGCTGCAAGGCTTAAATTCCTGGCCGCGCAACATACAAGAAAGAAAGTTCAGAAGAAAAGATCTGTTTTCTTAATAAACAATGGTAGTTATCATAGCCAGCACAACGTTATTAACAAATACAACACAATAAAATTATGCCATGTGTCTGAAACATGCCTGTTTTATATATTTTTATATATAAAATATATATAAATATTTTATAAATAAAATAAATATAAATATATAAATATTTATATATTTTGCATGTATCTAGATAGCTAAAGAAATACAGAAAGCAAAAACAATGCTGTATGGTTCTCCTTCTGTCAAATTACTGTATTAAAGAAATAGTACATATTTTCCCATTCACAAACAGCATTGGTTTTATCCTCTTGCCAGCATGTAAAGTAATATAATCACTATTGAACCTAAGAGGAGAGGGAAATGAGTGCATTTAGTAATAATTAAAGCATTGATATCCTTCACTGACTACAAGTTGGGAGAAGAATTTCGCAGACTGTTGTTCAATATTGTGACACAACAGCATGACACCTTCACTTGGACGCAGGAAGGAACACTGTTGTTTATATATTTTCCTTACAAGGCCAACAAATACAGAGATTTGCAAAATGTCCCAGAAGGAATCCTTCTGAAGAAAACTTCATTAAATACTTAATTTCTTGCACATGGTCTAATATTTGACTGCTTTCTTAACGGTTAGAAAAGGAAAAGTGGAAAGAAAGGGCAAAAGAGAAGGCTCACTAGTAGTGAAATCCCTCCTAGAAATTATAAGCAGCAAGCTGTTTTTTAATTAATTCTGGCCCAGAAACTATTGAATTCATGACTGATTACAAATCCTCATTTTAAAGACTGGCCATTAAGTTATTCTTGAGGGAGAAATCCAATATTGTTAAAATATCTTAGAGAAATGTGTTTAGATGTATTTTGACTTTGTTATGACAATAGTGACCATAACCCTTGCCTTGACATGAAGGAATGTGTGTATCTCACAGGAAAGTTGCAACCTTTTGCACCTAACCCCATCAAAAAATCCCAATCTCAGCACAACTGTGTTGTCATAAGAAGCTTCACCAGAAACATAAGTGATAGAACAGACAGGCCTGGGAATTAGCAGGAAGCATTTATATCTCAGTCCATCNCACTTGCTTAAAAGGGAGGGCAAAGGTCACACAGAAGGAAAAAGGTTTTAAGCTTTCAGTGGAAGGGCAGATGTAGGTGGGAATTTAGCTGGAGGGAGGGAAAAGAGACCGAAAAAAAAAAAAAAGAATAATTCAATCTGCTCACTTGCAACTGCTACTCATTTGCAAGGCTTTAAGGATTAAAGTTCTTGCTGAAATACTGTATTCGCACTTGTAGTAAAAATAAATAAAATAGCTTTTCCATTCCCATAAACAGCTATTGCACCTCTCCAGTCAGCCTAGCTCTCAAGCTCATCCACTGCAAATTCAGCCTTACTCTCAGCTGCCAAAAGTGCTGTGCAGTTTTCACTGCATTCCCCAGGACAGACTTTCTTTTGACCTTCAGACCTGCACAGTCAAGTTCATCTTTTATCACTCTTCCTCTAGGATAAGTCGATACATCTCCCTAAGAGATATGACCCTGCTGCTCCCCATTTTCCCCTATAAACAGAACTGCTAAAAACCTTGCTGCTCTAGTTTGCAAACTATTGCTGAACTTTGATAGTTTTTAAAAAAAGGAACAGAAGATGCCCAGTAGCTATAGATGCAGGATCAGAAAACATTTCCTAGGTTTTGTCAAAAGAGGAGGACAGGACTGAAAGGTTTCTCTTTCTACTTCTGGTGTGAGTTTACGTGAAGCATTCACTGCACGCACGTTGTGCAGGCGCCGCAGTTCCCTGTCCCGTCGTGCAGCAGGTGGTGGGATGACTCCTCACAGACTCATTACTGTCCCACAATACCAATGTGGCTTTTTTCTAGTCCCACTCACCACTAAAGAGGAGAGAGACAACAGGCTTTGCTTTTGGCGACCCTCCAAGCCCCATTAACAAAGATGCACAGCACAGCATATGGAATTTAGGCTGGCACTTCAAAATCGTGGTCAAAAAAAGTTCCTTCTTACTCACCTGGAAGGTATGTGCTAAGTTTCTGTATTTATAGTTAATTGTGATGGGTTAAAACATGAACCAGCTGTTTGGAGGCTCAGTGAGGGAACTATGGTTGCTGTTCACTCTCATTTCAAACACTAGCTTGTATCCAAAATTTCAGGGGCTGCAAGGCTTAAATTCCTGGCCGCGCAACATACAAGAAAGAAAGTTCAGAAGAAAAGATCTGTTTTCTTAATAAACAATGGTAGTTATCATAGCCAGCACAACGTTATTAACAAATACAACACAATAAAATTATGCCATGTGTCTGAAACATGCCTGTTTTATATATTTTTATATATAAAATATATATAAATATTTTATAAATAAAATAAATATAAATATATAAATATTTATATATTTTGCATGTATCTAGATAGCTAAAGAAATACAGAAAGCAAAAACAATGCTGTATGGTTCTCCTTCTGTCAAATTACTGTATTAAAGAAATAGTACATATTTTCCCATTCACAAACAGCATTGGTTTTATCCTCTTGCCAGCATGTAAAGTAATATAATCACTATTGAACCTAAGAGGAGAGGGAAATGAGTGCATTTAGTAATAATTAAAGCATTGATATCCTTCACTGACTACAAGTTGGGAGAAGAATTTCGCAGACTGTTGTTCAATATTGTGACACAACAGCATGACACCTTCACTTGGACGCAGGAAGGAACACTGTTGTTTATATATTTTCCTTACAAGGCCAACAAATACAGAGATTTGCAAAATGTCCCAGAAGGAATCCTTCTGAAGAAAACTTCATTAAATACTTAATTTCTTGCACATGGTCTAATATTTGACTGCTTTCTTAACGGTTAGAAAAGGAAAAGTGGAAAGAAAGGGCAAAAGAGAAGGCTCACTAGTAGTGAAATCCCTCCTAGAAATTATAAGCAGCAAGCTGTTTTTTAATTAATTCTGGCCCAGAAACTATTGAATTCATGACTGATTACAAATCCTCATTTTAAAGACTGGCCATTAAGTTATTCTTGAGGGAGAAATCCAATATTGTTAAAATATCTTAGAGAAATGTGTTTAGATGTATTTTGACTTTGTTATGACAATAGTGACCATAACCCTTGCCTTGACATGAAGGAATGTGTGTATCTCACAGGAAAGTTGCAACCTTTTGCACCTAACCCCATCAAAAAATCCCAATCTCAGCACAACTGTGTTGTCATAAGAAGCTTCACCAGAAACATAAGTGATAGAACAGACAGGCCTGGGAATTAGCAGGAAGCATTTATATCTCAGTCCATCCTGAGCTATCAGGGGCTCTGATGACTTAGCCTTTCTTTCAGATGAGATAAAAACCAGAGGTCCTAGCATCTGGTGGCCATTAAGAAGCTAGAGATATTGAAGTTATTAGACATTGAATCCTGGTCATATTCCACGACAAACAACTATATTCAGCTTTCCTAAAAAATTCCTTACTGTTTCAGAGAAAATCATATATTCTAGCCACCCAAAGGTGCTGTACAATGTTTATTGGCATGCACAAAACAGAACACTGCAGAAATACACTGCACTCCGCAATGACCAAACACTTTTTCATCTGTTTTCTCAGCTGCCTGATAATGGCTACATTAGGTTTTGTCACCAGCATAACTACCCTGAACCCCCATTCTCCAGTGATGGAACGTGGACAGGCTGCACGCCCTGCAGTGAGACCTACAGGAATAGTTTATGTGGATGAAATCCTCTAGAGTTGCTGGAGTATAATTGCAACGAAGGAACAGGTGCCCAGCTGTACTGTGTCCCATCCTTCTGTAGATCTCTCATGTACACCCACATGCCAGTTTACAACAACGTGCACACTATGAAAAACAATCTTTGTGTCAGAGGTGAGCACTGACATTCCTTTATGCCAGTCAGTCATCTGACTTTGATGCTCACAAAATTACTCCTCTTACCATCCTCCTTTGGTCATAAAAGGACTCAAGCTGTTAATAGGTGAAGAGGTGACCCCCGTGGGGAGGATGAGCATGAGTGGATGCGTGGGGCACGGGGTTTCTCTGTCCCTGTTCCCTGGTCATGTGTACCCCCAATCCTGTCCCCCATTGGTCAGTTTGAATGTAGCCCGCGGGAGTTCTGTACTTAAGGGAGTGTTCACAGGACCCCGGGAGGGTTTGTTCCAGACCTGTTCTGGGGGCAGGTCGCTGTCGGAGTCCCTGCCGGGCTCCGGCCATGTGCGGCCAGGGAGAATAAAATCTGAAAACATCTATCAAATATCGTCTCCTTGATTCTTCCACGGGCCAAGGCTGTCTCCCAGGAAAAGGTTGCAGCCACCCCACTGCAACAAATAGGTATTCTCCAAGGCACGCCTCAGTTAAATAGATAAATTAGCTCCAAAACTAGATTGGCTAAATATCCTCTCCTCCTTTAACCTTCTTCCAGAGATCAGAGGTTTCAGTGAGAGGTACTGAATAACTAATCTAGATATGATGTCAAATACCCTGAAAACTCTTTCCACCTGCTGTTACTGTTCTTTGAGATTCCCAGGAGGTTAAAACTAAGCAATAGCCTTATATAAACATACACCCACATGGATTTTTACTTGAATCAAGTATAATAGCTTTGGATACTCTAATGTTGTCTGACCCAAGGATTACAACTCTGATTAATTTCTCTGTTTGTAGATAAATGTTCTTAGCGTGAAAAACGAGATGTCTTTTCTGGCTGGGGCAGATTTTCCCTCAGTATATGAAATAATTTGATGTTTTCTGGAAGAGTTATGTTTCTGTTGTTGCAAGGAAGAGAAGAGAATGATCCTTTTGGATTGCTGATCATTGACTCAAAAGATTTATGATCTATCACATCAACAATCAGCTTAACAATAAAATCCTGTTGCAGAAAGGTTCCTTTTTATGGTCCCTATTTACACGGCAGCAGCATAAAGCACAGCTGTGCTCTGAGCTCACCATCCTGCCACAAGACTGAGCAAGAACAGTTTTGGGAGCAATGACAATTGTTTCAAAGACTTTTCTCAGCCAGATGATTACCAACACCTTCCTACTGCAGTAAGTGATTTTAAATTAAAATCAGTCCTGAAACTCCACTTCTATGCCCATGAACAACATTTTGCTCAGGTATTCTCTAGGTTTTTAGAGGCAGAGGAGCTGCCATCCTTAACCAGAATGAGTATCAGAGGAAGCTGTGTGTACACAGTTTCTTAAACAGCAGCAGCGCAATTCTACAGTTGGTGTGATGAGACTGCCCCTTGCTGAGCAATATTTTCCCAGGATTTCTTTAGGTTTCACACATATCTGGCAGGTTGCAAATCTTTTGAAGTAGAGATTGTATTTCAAGTCTGATTTTTCATTTATGAGAGCACAGTAGGGTCAGACGTGGTGACCTGAGTTCACAGGTGGGAGCACTACAGCCCTAAATAAACGTGCGAGAAAATTCACAGCTTCACAGAGTTGTGAATTTCAGAGAAAAAAGTATTCCATGTGCACATGGAGATACTTAAATCTCAGAGATTTTTAACAAAGCTGATATAAGTACTATCTGAAGAGTATTTTTGAAAAGTAAAACCTGAATAAGATTGCATGCTCTGGACTTCTGGTAAGTGCTAGATTTCCGTCCACTAACTACTAGAAAAACAATTCACAGCTATCTATACTCCCACATTCATCACACAGACAAACTTCTGCTGTGACAGGCACAAGACCTACACTTGCGGTGGGAGAAATGCTATCAGAGCTAAAAATTCAGCTGTGAACTGATCCAAATATTAAGTTCCTAACCTCCCTCCCATGAGACAAACAGCAACTTCACACTGCAGAGCAGGGGTTGCACATTGTATGCCCTGACACCCTGCAGACTCCTTTGTGGTACGGAATACATTAATAAGGGCAAAAGGTTATTTTCCAGCAAAGTTTGTAAATTAAATTCTATAGAAAAACCAAACAAAAGGTTACACGAGCTTTCATTTATCTAGGAGCAGTAAGCTCAAAAGAAAATACTTAATTTCAGATTTTGCCAAGGTGCCCTAACAATGGCAGCTTATACACCACAGGTACTCTGCAAACAAGGCTAAAATAATTAATATCAAGTTTCAGCCAAATGTATAACCTGAGAAAGGTTTCAAATTAGTTTTTTCACTAAATTAATTTCAGCTAAGATCTTTGATAAAAAGCAGTATGGAAAGAGTAACTGAATGAAAGAATATACCTTATTTGATTACTTTTAAAGCACATAGGCTTGCAGACTGGTGCAAATGGGACATAAAGAATGATTTAAGATGTTACCTAATTTATTTAGTTAGATAATTCATCTTTTCTTAAGATATAAGTTGTCCAACTTACTGGGATTTAAATCAGCTACTAAAATATTCCCTGCCCAACACTGAAGGAAACACCGTGTCACGGTAAAAGTTTGCACCAAATCACACACTGAACTGCCAAAAGGACACAGCACAGGCTTGCTGAGGACCCGTCAATACCAGCTGCCCTCCATCCTCCCTAGAGACACATTGCACCCACACGCAGGCCAGGCACAGCCTCTCGCTAGGAAATGGCAACAGCAAACAACATTCCTGGCACCTGGTAGGCTTCTCTGCTGGAGTTTCTCACTCCATTTAACAGCCATTCTCCTCCCACTCCAGCTCATCCAAGGACACAGCAAATTAAAAACATTATTTAGAAAAGGCGCAATCAATTACTGTCTTGTAAAAGCTGAACTTTGTTCTGAACACTTAACTGTGTCCAGTGTGCATCAAACATGACATAACCAACACAGCAGATCCTACAGGCCAGAAAGTATGATTTATATGTTTTTTTCCTGCTCTCCAAACCAGACCTTTCTAAACAGATCTCCATCCAGCTTGTCAGATATCCTGACTCAAACAGGTCCAGGTGTCAATTGCTTCATACAAAGATGCAGGAAACCACACAGCTGACAGGTCTGAGATAATCCAGTCTCAGGAAAACCATCTCCTGATTTCCTCTTTTGATTTCCTCATCAGCGCTTAAGTCAAACATCCAGATGTTACATGACAGGTTCCTACAGGCAAGCACCTGACCTTAAAGCTTTGGAAGAAACCCCGATACTTTTAAGACAATTCTGTTTTCTCCTGGTTTCCTCAACTAAGCTTTAGGGATAGAAACTGATATTTTACTTTATATATTAAAAAAAAAATAGCATGTGCTACTGTTACAACAATAGCTTTCTAAAGCTAAGAGAGTTGAGACACTAAATCCTTGGTGCTTTTAAGCCCAACCCTCTTGTAATACTTCAAGGAAAAAACATGGCATCACCTGTATCCCTGTGCAAAATACTGTATTACTTTATGTTTTTATTTACATTATGCCTTTATAATTTAAACAAAATAAAGTAACACCAACTTTGTTCTGTTTCTTTGCACAAATTCTATTTGTTTGGTACGGTCTAACTTTTTATGTAATACTAATTTCTAGCCAGACTCACGGCACCTGAGTGGAATATATGTCAAGAAAAGAATGAGATTTAGGTAAAGTCTTCAGTTTTGTGAAATTAAAACTGAAATTCAAACTTGCATTCAGATCAATTTTTACAAAATACGTATTTTGTATATTATTATCATAATTCCTTATTCATACGTATTAGAAGAGCTAGTAGATTAGTTACGAAAATAAAGAAAGAAAAATATTTGCATCACCTTAGGAATTCGAGGAAAACACAAATAAGCACACATTCAACTCCCCACTAAATTTGTTTCAGTGTCACCAACAGTTATCTGCCCTGGGGCATACCTTCCCCTCTGAGAGCAGCTCTCTCTACCACAAAGACTTGAAAGAAAGGAAAAATACATGCAATTTTTGATAAACAGGCATACAAACCTGTTTTGTTTGTAGCAGAATGATTATTTTACAGATAGCTACAAACATGGTATGGAGCATTTAAGAAAGTTACACAAAGCTATTCTTCAAGCTCTATCGATAATACAATCTAGAATTCCTTATGCCACAACAAAGTCCTCATGCTTTATCTACAAAATACTAGCTTTCTGCCCTAACCATAAAATATCTGATAGAAGTCAATATCCTACTACAGTTTCTTGGTATCATCACACAGGAATTAGTGATTTTGCACTTATCACGAGCAAAGGCTGCAGCGGCTACAAACTGACCAAGCACAGTAAATTTCACAACTCTGTCAAGTAATTGAATGAATTGTGGCGGTTTCATCTTACAGAGATAATCTGGTTCCAAATAGAATGTGAATTCCTTTCCCATAGTAGCGTTATGATGAATTTACTTAATGGAAGCAGTTCAGCATTTCTGTGCAACTTTTTCAAGACACAAGTTGATACTGGTGCTACTTTGATACAGTGTGAGGTAAATAACCAGGCTTCAGATGCCACTGACATTCGATAGGTAAGGAAAATAAGGATTACTAATGCCAGACACTAAATAAAATTCCAATACAAAGTGAGGCCCCCAGTGACACACTATGTAAGGTGCAGACTAAATTCTCAGTGACCTCAGCTGAACACAGGAGCCAGAGTACACCTGACAGCAGTGTGAGAGCTTTTCAGTCGTCTCTACCTTTCTCACAATCGCATCCACAGCTTTTAAGGCTCTTACAAAGCCCTTCTACTGCCAGTCCAGAAAAGTGAAACGAAAAAGGAAACAATATCCACCCTTTGAAAATTAAAGAAAACTCATTACAATCTTCACAAAGACTAATCCTGCTTTTCAAACAAAACCCTGCAGATAAGGAAGTGTTATAAATCTGCAATCTGTGAGCTGCTGGGTTGCAGAAGGGCCCCTCTAAACAAGTATGTTGTGGAGCTAGCCTGTACCTGTGTCTTGCTGCACATTCCTCTGGCAAAGGAATTTAGGCCTGAAACCTGGTACCCCTCTGCCCTCCTCTGAGTGAGCTCATAATACCGGAATGAAGAGGAGGAAAGTAACTTTCTCACTGGAATTTCTTTAATGGAAATCCTAAGAACACACCTTGATGAAACAGATGCTGGAAGTATTCTGCCTGGTTATTCACAAAGAATACTTATTATTATATATACAAAACACAGAACTACTTCAGCAAAATTTACCTCTGCTAAGTTCAATGCTATCATATAATCCAAATAAAATCTGTAGCCAGTATCACCTCACAAAGATGCCTGGGCTGACAGTCTTCTGTGCAGAGAAAACTGTAAAACAATAATTCCAGATGTGGACAGTAACTTAGTAAAAAATAAAAACTTCAACTGAACAACCAAAAAGAACCCTTGAAGTTGGCTTTTCATAGCCTTTATTTACTTCTATCCAAAATACTTGGTAAAACTTCGGTTTGTGATTCATAAAGTATCCTTGAATGGAGTTGAAAAGTTATAGTAGCACTGGAGATCCAATATAAACATTAATTAATTCTACTCTACCATTGCCAGACTGTAATTAAGACTCCCTAGCTGGATTTTAATCCTTGCTCCTCTCTGAAAGATGTGCAGAAGTTCGCTGGATAGCACAAACCTGAAAGATAAAAATCAAGCAGATTCTTTGGAAACTTCACAGTCTCATGCTTGCCCATAGAAGAAAGTGCAATTGAATGGAGAGTCTTTAAGTAGCCGTAATTAATTTTTTACAGTTTTGTGCCTTATTGGTTAAAGGTTCAAGCCTTCAAGATCTCCAAAGGCAGACTGTACAAGTCCCCTGATTTAGAGAGGAGCCTTAGGGCATACAAAGCACATGGTGCAACAGTTCAAAGAAGCAAAACTCGATGCATGACTTCAGGCAAAGCTTTCTTCACACATCCAGGACAGTAATACCGTACTTAGCCTGGCCCAGGGCAAGGACACCTGCAAATTGCTCAGGGGTGAAATACAACACAGTAATGAAACCAGTGATTATGTATTTTAAAGAAAAAACTGCAACTTCTTTCTTTGTATTACATAAGGAAACAGTGTGAAATGAATGAAATAGATTAACCCTAGAGAAGGGACGAAACAGATCAAATGTTGTTGCTGTAACTTCAACAGGCGTTCGTTTCAGGATTCAACCTATCCTGCAAGTCTCTGCACAATTGGGGGTCTGCAAACACATTTTCAATGGAAAATGTGTTCTGCCACATTAAAAGATGTTCTGCCCCCGGCCCTGGTTCGTACAGTCTCAGAAGGGCAGCCTGTGCAAAACCTCCGGGGTGATTTTCCACAGACTACTTGAGGTGTGAGAGCCCCTCAGCTCCCTGAGGCTCTGCTGAAGGCTCTCAACACTCCACTCGCTCCAGGGCCAATATATTCACATGGAAATTGCTCCACTAAGGGATACAGGTCAAACCACAGTTTGGAGCTCACTCTAATTATCTAGGCAGATTTGGGTTTAATCCTAACAAGATTATACATTCACAAAGATTAAGGTTGTTAAAAGTACCACAGAGCAAACCATATAACCACTACACTGAAGAGACCATTAACTATTCTGTTTATGGTCACCAACTCATTTAACTTTAAAACCTCTGTGGTATTCAAAGAGATTTTCTGTATCTATTTGTGGTAAAAGTAGAGTAAGGCTCTGACATTTACTTTGGTGACAAGAACACTTCGCATTTGTTACAGGAGTAGTTTGAAAGCTTCTTCTTTTCATCACCATATTAACATATTTTCTCTGTATTTTTCTTCCATCTCACACCTTTACAAGTCACAACAAAAAGCCAAGCACCATCTGTAGAAAGAGATATCACAGGCTGTTTCCAGTTTAAGCCAAAACTACATTATTAGGTTAAAAATGCACTACTCTTCCTTTGTAAAAATGATCACAAAGTTTACAAGAACAGACGGCTGTTAAAAACTGTGTTTCTGATGAAGACAGAAAACTTTTGCTAAATAGCAAGCAATGTGTTTGTGTTACACCTATTCCTCCAGTAGGGCAAAAAGCATATGCATTTCAAAAGTACAACAGAAAAAAAAGCACCTTACTGTTGCCACCCAGGGCTTACTAGAAATCACCTCAGTCATCCCACGAGACCAAGACTCAGCACACTTCTATCATTTCTGGTAGTAAAGGCTCTAAATCTCAATTTTCTATGCAAAATGCTATATAAACTGTGCAGTGCAATAAGGACCTGCCAACCTCACCTTCCAGCCAAACCCACACTTGACATGAGCTGCACTTCATGGAGAAGGCATTTACAAAGATACATTCATTTTACAGATAATGCTCCAACTTTTCAAGCCCTCACACACACGTTGATAATAGTCTAAAACTTCACAAGGAAGGCGGAAGCTGAAACCCTACTGGCTCCTTTTATGGAGAAGTCTGAAGACTACTATAAACTCTTAATTTTCCAAGCTTGCTTTTTGCTCCTGCAGGCTATGTTCTTCCAGTTGAGTTACACCCTGCTTTGTGGCTAGCTTTAATCATCAAAGTACAGTACAATGATTCACCTTCCTATTGTTTTGATGTGTTTCCACTACAGTAGTAGCAATAATTCCAAGTTGCTTTTAAAAATTTTTTAAAATATATGTATTATACAGAGGAAGTGGTATCTGCACAATCCTTCACAGCAAAAGTTTGATATAAGGAGAACTATTACAACTTTTAAATGGTCCTGCTTCTCTTTGGGAAAGTCAAACCATTATTCAGTGTGTCAATTAATCTATTGAACTGTGTTACAGTAATGATATGCATTTATATAGGCATTTCTAAAAACCAACTTGCCAGCTTACAAATTCTAAACAGATTTTAACTTAAAGTATTAAGAGTAATAATTTCATCACTTCTTTTACAATTGTGTAATTTTCTGAGGAAACTTTTTTAGTTTAAAAATTCTTTTAACAACTAAGCATTATTTCATGTCCACAGAGAGATACCTTACTACTTGCAAGGGCATGACCTTAATAAAAAAATAATTATTTCAGTGATTCAAACAAATGGATAAAGAACGCAAGACACTGATTTGAAAACAGTCTAATGTCATGTGAACAGGTAAAGTACATGCAGTAATTTTTAAAAGTTAGAAAAAGACAAAGCACTGACTTGTCACTGTTTAGAGCTTTAAAGTGATGCTGCTACCAAAAAATAGAGTTTCTGACATTTAATTTGTGGAGATTTGAAGAAGCACAGGAGCATTCATAAGTCTATTTCTTGCTTAACTGCACTTTCATTTTCCTCTCCTCTGATTTTTAGGTCAAAACCAATCCCTCCAAACAGTGCTAGAAATTCATTTATACAGCTGGCTTTCGGCTTACTCTGTACAAACACTTTATCCTAATCTCTAGAAAGCTGCAGGTTTTCATCTTATCTACCAGCCAAAAAAAAGATGCTAAGGAAAGAGTTAATGTTACTGTTGCTACCTTGTTTCCAACCTTTCTCCTTCAATGGAAATAGAAAAATTACAAATATGCAAAACTGAAGGAAAATGAAATATTAGTTTCATATCTTACAGAAACTTTGATGTATTGCCTTTTCTAACTAGTTCCCAATTAGTCCAGCTACAACCCCTAGATGACAATTAGATTTGACCTGTGTTATGCATCACATTGAGGTCTTGCCAAATGCTTGTGTCAAGCATGGCATCGTTTGTGTCTACTACTAATGGGGAAAGCAACCAACATTAGGTGCAACCCTCTTAAAGACATTTGTCCAACAGAGATTCCTGGGTAACAGGCAGTGACATGTCCTCACTGCCGCTGGGAGTGAGGCACCAGAGAAAGCACTGCAGGATTAACAGCCGTGATGCTGGCAGCCTCCCTGGCTATTACAGCACAAAGGAGAGACAGAAAGGCAGAGGAGCTTAAGAGCACGTTGAGGCAAGGGCTGGAGGCTGTATAAAGTACAGTAGATTCCAGCCAAATAGGAGAAAATAGAGCAGTGAGTGAGTAAGGCAAACTCCGAATACAGTAGCCATTGACATATCAGTGGACTGAGGCAAATAAGACCAATTTGGTTCACAGAGTTGATCCTCTCGGTGTTAAGGTAACCGAGTGAGCAGAGACTATGCAAACTGGATGGTGCTGGTTTAGTGGCCCCAAGCGGTTGACACAACCAAAGCTGATCAAAATCCTGCAGAAACAACAAGAAAGGAAGCACAGACCAGAGAGGTGTCTGCAGCTTTGTACACATTTGGGTATGAGCAGAATTAGAGGGCCAGCAAAGTCACCTTCTGACCAGCAAGAACTGGTAAAAAATGTGACAAAGAAGCAAGAGAAGAAGCAAAACCATGGAACAGTTCCTTTGACTTGGTATTTACTTTTCTTCTTTGTGTTCCCTAAGACCTGAGAGAAGAGGAAACCATTCTGAAAAGACGAATTTCATTATAAGTAGTAGGATTATTGTCAACAACTTTTGAAAGCAGAAAGTTAAACACAGCTCCTGGAAACTGCAGCAGCACAACTTCCATATAAATTGCACCATCAGAGAAGGGGAAGTCATATGGAAGGACTCAAGGCAGGCTGAACTGCAGGAAGTCTGCGCAAAAAGCACAGCAACAAATTATATGCTTGCCCCCTGTATTTTCAGATTTATTGCCTAGACCTCCAAATGCCCTTCTTTGCAGGGTACAGGTAACAAGAACTGCATGATTCTGCTCTAAATGCTCTTTCTGTTCAGACATGTAAATGGAAATAAGTCTGTAAAGCTCAGTTAGGGTTTATAGCTTTTCCAGGAGACTGAGAGCCTTTTTGAGTTATATGGATATCTAGAAAAAAATAACAAAAAAATCAAAACAAAACCCCAACCACCTAAGGAAATTAAGTTCATAATGTCAGGGCCTGATCTCCCTTGCCACTGATCCTCCTCCAGTAACAGTCAACACTGCAGTCACTATCAAGACTGCGTTTTGCAGGTTTTGCGAATTGCTCTAACAAGCAATTTAGCCTTCTTCCAATCCCTTTTGAAACACAGACTGTGTTTTCCTTGCTAGAAAAGTCCCTTGCACAGGTAACGACAAAAAAGCTTTCATTTTATTTTCTTCCACAATAATAGTCCTTATTTTGAGACTTGATTTTTCAGAGAGCTTAAAAATAATCTATAAATGAAAGCTTTAAAAAATTCTTATTTTTAATTCTTTGTCATCATCGTAACATTTAAGCTGAGATACAGGCATTACAAAACCCTATTCACATAGAGATTCTCTATAGCAAGGATGGACAAAGCAGGGAAAAGCCCCACCATGAAATGCTCTGCCTCCTTTAGGGTCACCAGAAAAACAACAGCAGTTCTTAAATCAAGGGAATACAGTGGCTGGTGTCAAAGCTTATCCACAAGAGGAAATAAAATGCTTCTTCAGGTCACACAGTGCCTCTCACAAAAAGTAGCCACAGCCTTAAATGGATAATGATATCAAAAAAGCTCTTCAGAACACAATCACATGCATTATGTAATTTCATAGCTGCTGTAACCTGACACAGTATCTGAGTGCCAAATAAAATCCCACTTGCTCAATTGTCTTCAATGCACAGAAAATATTCAGCAAATAAGCAATTATTTGTTCAAATGGAAAAGTATATTCAGCTTTAAATGAAAATTTCCCCTAAAACTCAACATCTTAGCAAAAGCTAGAACATTAGCACTGTCATCAACAATCAGTTTCTTTTTGTAGTAATTCGCCTCATTTTGCTACAGAACCAGAGTATAATTCTTATTATTTTACTACAGACCTATTGTCATTCCAACTTGACCTTTGCAGATGGACCATTCTCAGTGCAGTACGTGAATCGTCACCTACAAATGTCTCCACAGCCATGCATTCTTACAGATTAGAAGCTGCCTTATCTGGGAAATAAATCCTGAGATTTATAAAATTAGGTTGGTGTGTTGGTTTAACAAAGCATGTTTTTTGTGGAGGCGGGAGAAAACCTGCTCGAAAACTTCTCTGTCCAGCACAGAGCCAATCGCTGAAGGCTCTGACGATGGGCAGGTTACTAGCCCAATTAGAAAAGTTGGTAACGCCTCTGTGATGATATATTTAAGAAAGGAAAAGCGCGGGCAGCTTTCTTCTCCAGAGGGATGGTGAGGCAGCCACCGGGGGCCATCCCGGCGAGGGCCTCTGTGGCCGGGGCCGCCCCGTGGCCAGGACCGCGCGAGCGGGGCCCTTGGGTGCCGGCGAGGACCACGCGGCCGGGGCCTGCCGTGCGGTGCCGACAGGGACCACGTGGCCAGCAGCGGGAGACATGGCGAGCAATTCCTGATGCGGAGCCCGGAAGAGATCAACCTCTCAACTGCAACTTAGACACGAACTTTCTTCTCGGTCAGAAGGAAAAGTGAGTACACGTGAGGAAAACCAAATGGGGGCACCGAGGTCAGTGAAAGAAAGGAGAGGGAGGAGATGCTCCAAGCAGCAGAGCTGAGATTCTCCTGAAGCCATGGTGAGGACTATAATACAACAAACTGTGTCCCTATAATTCATGAGGTGCGTGGGGCAGTGCAGAGATCCACGCACAGCCCACGAAGAAGAGTACTCACACTGGAGCGTGTGGATGCTGAAAAGCCGTAACCTAGTGAGGAACTCAGAGAGAGAGGACCCTTGCTTTTAGAGGTAGAGGAAAAAAACCTTCGCTTCCAAGCTAGAACAGCTCATCCTTAAAAGACCAAACCCCATGAACTAAAATGACCCACGCTAGGCAGTTGTGGGAAGACTGCTTGGCCCGTGGGAGGGACTCACATTGCAGCAAGTTCGAGTGGGACTGCTGCTTGTGGAAGTTAAAAACCAAGCTAGAAAAGTTCGCAGAGAACTGTCTCCCGTGGGAAGGATCCCACGGCACAGCAGAAGAATCTCTTTTCCTCAAGCATACTGAAGGAAGACTTTTAAGAAGTGAAATACTGACCACAACCCCATGTTTTGTTTCCTTACGCGGTTGGTGGAAAGAGGGAGGGACTGGGAAAGAGAGGTGTTCTCAAGATTTGCTTTGGTTCTCATTACCCTTTTTACTTTTAATTCTGTTAATAATAAATCTTCTTTGTACTGTTTAAGTTTTGAACCTGTTTTGCCTTGAAGTTTTTTTTTCAATAATCCTTATCTCAACTCATGAAAAAGAAGTTTTTAATTCCCCCTCCTCTGCTCAGCTATAACAGAGGAAAATAAATTAATAGTTTTTTGTAAGTGCCTGGTGCTTAACCAGCGTCAAACCGCGACAGTTGGTATTTTATATTACTTCTTGAATTCTGTAGACTCCTTCCATATAAAAGTAACTTTACTGTAGATACTAGTTTTTTCCCAATAAAGTTTACTGCTACATAAAGATATAGCTGTAAAAGTCAAGTTACAGAAGGGTTGCATACTTATTGATTAAAATGGCAAAGAAAAGGAAATCGAAACTTTATAAATACCTCTTGATGGATAACATCATATTTGCAGACACTGAATTGGAAAGTGTTACAGTAAGAGCTGCAACTCTGGTTTTCAATATCCACAATTAAACAGCTAATTTTTGCCCCCTGTCAGAGGCTCTGGGACAAAACTTATTTTTGGCCATGGAAAACAAGGGGCTCAGTTCAATTAAGCTGGTCCAGTACACATTAAAGGAAAAGACACTATGAAGCATTTGTATCATAGATATAAAAACAATAGAAAACAACAGAAAACCTGGGATATATTGAGAGATAGATAAATAAGATCACTTGGGCTAGCTTGTCATAAACTAGCAGAGCTTCAGTTACTCAAAATAGAGCAGACTGCCCAGAACTGGTTTTCACACACCGTTTTTGTTTGCCTTACTTGGATACTGAAGATGTTCTGCTGAACAAGATACCAAGTGCTAGAAAAAGAAAGTGGCTGTAGCTAATATGCATATTTATTAGCTAAAAAACCAAAAAGAAACAAAACCAAACAAAAAGACCACAAAACAACAAAAAACCCTACCCAGATTTGAAAGAGTTGCAATAATACATGAAGTCCACTCATAAATAAACCTTACTGAACTCCACCTGAAAGCTGTTAGTCCAACAGAACGAGGACATTAAGTCCTCACACTAAGTCCTAAAAGTAGTTCTTGAGGCTATCACATCAAAACTAGGACATATTCCAGGTGCTCAACTAGCTCAACAACAACAGAAAGGTAATAAATGAGGAGTTACCATCTCACCTGTATGCCAGGTATGCTCTCAAGGGGGCACAGAATGACTGCACAGGACTATGATGTCGCTCAGCTGAGAGTTTTGTGAAGGGACATGAATCTCAAATTTCAATACAAGAGGCTGTCTCTCAGTTTAGTGACCGTTTTCAGCGCATGCTCCACCTCACATTTATGACAGGACATCCCAGAAACATCAGCAAAACTCTGATTATGCTTTTAAAAGTCCCTCTCCTAAAAACTCTGCTTTGCACTGTAGCCTGCAAAAGCCTCAGGGGAGGACAGCGATTAGCCAAGGCAAAATCCCTGCCTCTCTTGCACTGTTCCAACATTTTTATCTCCCCTACCTTTGGGCCAACTTCTGTCACCTGTCTTAGTGCAATGAATGCACAGCACCTTGTACTGATACTCCCAGTTCATTATTAATGAAAATTATTGACAATAAAAGACTGAAACTATGAATGAAGCATAGCTTCTGGAGGGACTCCAGGGGAAAGCTGTTGGGGGAAACTCTTAGG